>OZ038400.1:9579975-9724975 GCA_964036045.1 Eutreptiella sp. 'Long Island Sound 2002'
CCACCCCCCCCTAAAAAGTGGGTTTCAAGTAGGGGGGGTTTGGGGGGGTCCGGACCAAAAACTCATTGGGGGATGCGTTTATTGGACAAAATAATGATTTTACAAGGGGTTAAACTAACAATTCAACCCCTTGGGGTAGGGTACGCGAATAGGCCCAAATGGGGGGGTATGTGGCGTTTTCCCCATATATACGCCTGCCTGGCTTTGATCTAACAACCTCTGCGAGGTGATTCCATTTTTGAGCTGCCGAGGCCGGAAAAATGCATAAGCAGGTTGTGTGCCCTAGACCCCTTGGTACCCCCCCCCCCCCACACACACACCCAAATAGGGTGAAAAACACATAAGGAGGGGGTAAAATATGCTTTACATGGGATATTTGATCATTTTGGATGGTCAAAATATCAAAAGGA
Source organism: Eutreptiella sp. 'Long Island Sound 2002' (assembly GCA_964036045.1). NCBI lineage: Eukaryota > Euglenozoa > Euglenophyceae > Eutreptiales > Eutreptiaceae > Eutreptiella > Eutreptiella sp. 'Long Island Sound 2002'. The sequence goes on from OZ038400.1 coordinate 9,580,386, forward strand.
TGTGTTTCGGAAAATTCCATTTTTGAGCTGCCGAGGCCGGAAAAATGCATAAGCAGGTTGTGTGCACACACCAAAGGCCATTGAACCACCTACAAACGGCAATTTTGAAGCTTTTGGGGGGCCCATGACTCGCGCTAAATGGGCCCAGTGGCCACTACATGAGTCCCCATGGGTGCTCAAGTACCCGTATTGTCAGCAAATGACCACCCAAACCCATCCTAGGGGCGGCTGAAGAGGTTCGGAAAGTGGCGAATTTCGGAAATCTTGCAGGTGTCACTAAACAGCCTACACAACGGCAAATTTTGAGGCTTTTGGGGGGGCCATGGCACGAGCTACATGGGCTTGGCAACCACTACGTGGTTGCCCATGGGTGCTCAAGTACCTAATTGTCACTAGATCATCACCCAAACCCATCCTAGGAGCAACGGAAGGGTTTCATGAAACATCCAATTTCAAAAAACCTACTGCGTGCCACTAAACAGCCTATCCAGCGTGAAAACGGCTAAGTCCTCATTGGCGAGGGGCCATATAGGAGGGGGGACTGGGGGTACCTGGAGTTGGGACCCGGGACCCCCGCCATGGGTTAGGGGGTCCATATACAAGAAAAAAGTTCTTCAAGACCCAGGTCCAAATACACACACAGCAGCCACAATACACAAAGAAGTTTTGACCCCCCCCCCCACCCCCCACCCCCCCCACCCCCCCCCAAAAAAAAGGGTACCCCGGTGCGGGGGGGTACGGGGGTCGAAATCCAAAAAATCATTGGGGGATCATTTTTGTTCCTAAAATGATGATTTTACAAGGGGTTAGACGTTAGAAACCATACATCGGGGTATGCTACGCGAACAACCCCAAAAAAGGGGGGTATACGACGCTCGCGCCTGCGCTTGATCTAACAACCTCTCTTCGAGGTGATTTTCGCATTGGGTGCTTTGAATTTCACTTACGCAAAATTTTTGCGACAGAGCAATAATAATATTAATAATATTGTAATTTGCAGTTTTGTGGAGCTTTTTTTTTGGCACACTGAGTCAATTTTGTTGTTCATTTTTTGTTTTTTTTTGCGTTTGGCCTCCTGGACTTGGGGCACCTTGTACTCTGGGATTGCAGTCCTTTTTTTTTTTGCAGCAAAACAACACCTTGTGCCGGGAATCAATCCTGTTCGCAAAAAATCAATATTGGCACGGTACGCACAAATGTGGGCAGGAAACAGCTCCAATTGACGCCGCAGTCTTTGAGCAGCATCTGCAGCATCCATGATTGTCCTTGTATCAAGCCCTGAAGACCACTAGCACGGCTCTGAACGTGCCCCAGTTGCACCGCGCGCCCCACTGCACATGCTTCAGTGCACTACGACCTTTTTCATAGACAGGCAGGGCCCTTTATTGTTAGCATTGTTCGCCAGTCAGGCTTGAATCGCACCGCCGGCACCGCGTGCCCAGCACCCTCTGAGAGAGGACCCCCACGGGGCAGTCGCATGCAAGGCAAGGGCGGATATGCTTTAAGATGGTATGTGAATGCCTTGAACATCCATACTGCAGCGCTGGGCCGGGATGTGCATGCACCATGGTGGATGATGCAAGGGGGGGAGCAGCAAGGAAATACAATGTGCAACCCAAAGTGGTGCTCACACCCACATTCAGGGTTTAGCTGGAGGCGCACTGCTGCAGTGACGTCTGGGGGGGGAAGGGCGGTGGAGCCGGAGGCTCAAATCGGTGTTTCAAAAACGAAAATCAGTCCAAAGAGCATCCACATGACGTCTTTACACGGACGGCGCAAAACAAGTGAACGAGCCTTCCTCCCAAACTGTCGTCAAACTGTTCCCCCGTGAAATGGGCCCATGCCCATGTGGTTTGAGGTTGGGCTGGGGGGGTGGGGTCTGGAAGGCGTGGCAGAAGGCGGGGAGTCACTGCCTCACATTCTTTCTTTTTGCCGGACTCCACTTGTTCAAAGAAGAGGACTCGAGACATTCTGTGGGAAGTGGGCGTCGGACTCATGTGATACAACGGATCCTGTGGAAGCCAGGGCCCGGGGCAACAACCCATGGCGTTTACGTAAATCGGCAGCAGTTTCGAGAAATACTTCGATTCCAGGGTGCCATCATTTGGATACCCATTTCGTTGTCCGCCGACTGCCCGGTCTGACAGGCACATGGCCATGACTCCGCACACCCCACATACAAGCGCCGCAAACCACAGCATTGGCTGCTCTGCCACCTCCCTCAGCGCTGCGGTGGCCTCGGCCGTCGCATCCTCCGCTGTGGATTCGTCGTTGCTCACATGGTGCACATCATGATGCTCTCTATCGCAGTAGGCCACCACCCCACACCCGAGGCGGCTGGTTCCAAAGGATTGATGCGGTGATGCATGGATGCGGTATTTCAGTTTTGATGGTGGCTGCCCGCCTCTCTTTGAACGGGCAAACGGCTGCCGGCAGAACCTCAACATCCTCATTTGGAGGCGATCCTAAGCTAACAAAACATCCGGAGAGGAATCCTGGTGACTGCAGGGCTAGCGCAGGTAGGCGAAGGGGAGAGCCTTCGCTTGGGATGGCATTCGCAGCGAGGTTCTTAGGAGCCATTCGCCGCTGTCCACCCCTGCCCTAGCGCGACCTTCCGTCCGCTTGCCGTGTGCGGTTTTGGAGAAACTTCACAGGCAGCAACGTCCCGCAACACCTGATAAATCCCCTAATAAAGCTTTCCAAGCACAGCAGGGGTGTGCGCCCACCAATGGCGACACTGCCAACCGCCGTCCGTGAACCAACAACGCTGTCGGTTGACCGCCAACCGCCATCGGGCATCCGTTGGCCTGCAATTGGCAAAGAGAACGCTCTTCGCGCGGCGCGTCGCTTGGGAAACCTGCCCGACTGTGGAACGTGGCAGTTTGGGCATCGTTGACCTGTAGAACCTGAAGCCCAACGACTTGAGGCGGTTGTTGCTTGTTTTTTTTTGTTTTTCGCAAAGGTGTGCAAGGGGCGGCTCCTCATCGACGCCTGACGCACATCCGCGAATCAACAACCGCCGGCCGTCAACCGACAACCGCAGTGGGCCCTCAGGGCAGTCCCTAGCGAGAAAACAGATCAAAGGAAAGGCGGTGACGAGGGACCGCCGTTCCCCGCTGGGCCCGTCCGGGCCGGTCCGCCAGCAGCGCGACGCCTACCAGTACACGGGGTACTGCCGCTGGGGGCACAGATTGTTGAACAGAATGCCCAGGACCATCGTGTACAGGATGGGGGCGAGCACCGGCAGCGCCAGGTAGAGCCACCCCAGATTCGTCACCGCCGGGGCCCCGGAGATGAAAATCAAACACGCCGCCCCGGCCGGCGGGTGGGTGATCCCCAGCCGCGCCATCCCCGCGATGGCCGTCGCGGGGGCGACCGCCGCCGCCAGCCACGGGGGCAGCCACGCGGCGTACGCGGGGCTGGCGACGTAGTGGAACAGGATCCCGACGGCGACCGCCAGCACGTGCCCGCCCACGACGTTGCGGGGCTGCACCAGCGGCGCGTTGGGGGCGGCGAACATCAGCGTGCACAGCGCCCCCATCGACCCGAGCAGCAGGAAGTACGCGTCCCCCGTCGCCGCCCGCAGCGCCCGGTCCCCCAGCGCGACCGGCAGCAGCGCCAGGCACACGCCCGCCCACGTCCACGCGAACTGCACCCAGTTCCCCCGCGGCGGCGCCGTCCCGCCGCCCCCGCGGCACTTCGCGGCGTACCGCCGCGCGCGCTCCGCCCACGCGGCGGTCCGCCGCGGGGGCCCGGCGTCGCCCGCCGCCGCCCCCGGGGGCTCCGCCGCGCCGCCCGCCGCGTCCGCCGCGTGCACGTCCGCGTCGGACGCCGTGCGGAGCACGTACGCCTCCGGGCCCCGCGCCTCCACCCGCGCCTCGGCCAGGGCCGCCAGGGCCTGGGCCGCGTAGCACGCGGCGTGCAGGACCGCGCGGTGCGCCCCGGCCATGCACTCGGCGTCCGACGCCCGGCGGGCGGGGCCGGGGACGCAGCCGGGGGGCGGGGGGGGCGCGGCCGGGCGCCGGGTCAGCACCACCAGCGCCCCGGCGTGGCCGCTCAGGACGAAGGCCCCCGCGTGCGCGAACACGGCGGCGGCGTGCCGGGCCCGGGGGTCGGGGGGCAGGAGCGGGTCGCGGGCGGCGTCCGCCAGGTTGCGCCAGCACACCCCATGGGCCTCCCAGGCCTCGGTCGCCAGCACCCCGACGAGCCCGACGCCGGTCCTGGCGCGCGCGTGCGCCGGGTCGCGCAGGTACGCGAAGGCCGCCGCGGCCGCGGGGGCCGCGCGCGCCTGCTCGGCCTCGTAGGCGGCGTCGGACCAGGCGGAGTGGCGCCAGAACGTGCCGGCCCCCGCGCTCTTGAACCAGAGCTCCACGGCCCCGACGCCCGGCACGTCGCGGGCGACGCCCGCCAGGAGGCCCTGCACGGCCGCGTCGGAGGCCTGCAGCGCGGGGGAAGAGGCACGGGGGAACGAAGAGGAAGGGGGCGGGGGGGGGGGGGGGGGGCCATGGCGTCAGGTGTTGAAGTACCCCGCACGATCCCGATCTCATGCCAGCCTCACTCCGGTCAGTTGTGATACCGTCAGCTTCTCGGCCTCTTTTTTTGGGGGGGGGGACAGGGGGGAGGGGGGTGGCACAAGGCCTCGGTATCCGATTGTGTGCCTTTGGCGGCGCCTATTGGCCTCTCGCCGCTGCTCATTCTGACCCTCTGTGGGCCCGAACGTGTGGGGGGGGGCAGTACGGGGGGGGGGGGGGGACAAAGCGGTTGGTGAGCGGTTCGGGACCGACGGAAGCGGTTGGGGCGGGGGCCCGGACTCAGTCCCGGAGGAAGGGGGGCTGTATCACCTCCGGAAGCAGGGGTTTTGAAACGGCCCGCCCGATCCTGACCTCATCCCAGACTGAGTTCTTGGGTCCCTGTGCCGCCCTCACAGCCCAGCCAGACCAGTGCCGACCCGCCCGATCCTGACCTCATCCCAGAGTCACTCCGTGCGACTCAATTCAGTTGTCGTTTGCTCCCAAACTCTTGTGCCGTGCCCCCCCCGCAGCGCAAACCGGACCAGCACCGAGTGTTGCCTTCAGGTCACCGCACCGACACGGCTATCGAATGTCTCGTGGGCTGCCTGGGCCAGCCCGTCCCCCTCCCGCGGTACAGGCCAAGCCCCATACCATCCCAAAGGTTACCTCTCGCCACCAACCAAGGAAGGGGGGGGGTGTGGGGTCCAAGGGGGGATGGGGGGTGGGGCTGTGGGAGGGGACCCCCCCTGCAGGAGACCCTGAATTGTTAGAGGCGCCGAAGGCACCGAAGAAATTCTTTGGCCTAAACTGACTTGCACCGAAGGTGCCAGAGAAAAATTTTGATTGGCTGAAGACCCGGAGAAAGATTTGCCTAATCACTTTAGGGGGGGGGGGGGTCCGAGGGGTGGGTGGTGTCAGACCCCCCCCCCCTGCGTGACATGCCGTCGGGTCGCTGTTTCTTTACGGGGCCCTGGACAGTCACCCGGTCTTCCCTCCGCATGTTGCGTCGGGTCGCTGCGTTCTGTCGGCCGCTGCGGCCGGTGCTCCTGCTGGTGTCGTTTCCGCGTTCGCGGAGCCCAGTGGTTGGTGTGTTGGGGCTGTGCTGAATGTGGCGGGATGTGCCGTTTGCGCGTCAGCTGCGCCCAATAATTGGCGTATTGGGGGTTGTGCTGGTTGTTGCCGGGGTCGTTTGACTGTTTTTGCTGCCCACACACCTCCGTCCTCAGGCCGTCCATAGCCTGCCTCGCTGTGTTTCTGTGTGCGTGAGCCCCCCCCCCCCGGAGATGCTGAGGTGTTAAGCAAAACCCTGGTAGAGGGGCACCACAACCTGCAGCCGGCTGCGCTCATATCGGTACACAGGAGCTGGAGGGGCAGGCGGGGCTCCCAGGCTGACCAGCGACCGTGATCGACTCGCCAGGGGGCCGCCTTTGGTGTCGCTGGTGCCGTCCGGAGGGGCATGTTGGGCCCGGCTGTCCAGGCGCCATCGGTTGAAGCGCAGCTGCAAAGGCGGGCGGCTTTGCGCCGCGCGGGGGGGCTGGCACCCGGGGACGGTGGCGGAGAAGTCCTCCTCCCGGGCCTTGGCCCTGCCCCAGGAGATCGCCGTGATGGGGTTCCACCGGCCGGGGGTCCCAGGGACACTGCCTCGCTTTGAGAGAGAGGCCCGCGTGAAGAAGGGGCCGCGTTTGGGGCTGTGTTTGGGCACCCGCTGGCTCGCGGTGTCAGGGGAGAGGTCGAAGGCGTGGAAACCGGACGAATGAGGGGAATCGGTGGTGGATTTGTCCTGCAGTGGCACGGGGGCGGCAGCGCCATCCACAGGGCTCCTCGCTAGGAGCCCGCCCTGGACCCCCCCCCCCACCACTAAGCAAAGGCCTGAACAGTACCCATTGTTTCCGTAAGTGTTGGCACTGCAGGATTTGGCGGTCCTTCTTCTGGTGGCCCATGAACATCAAGTCTGTTCGGTGGTTCGGGGCGGGGGATGGTATTGCCACCCATTTCCGCGCCCCTCTTGTTCTTTGGAGGTGGGGATTGGGGAATCACCCGACGACCGGCACATTCACAGCGCAACGGTCGCCCTGTGTGTCTTTATGCGGCGCGCGCGCGCAATGCCCGTGTCAGAGCACCAGCGGGCGTTGTCTAGTGGTCCCCGTCACGTTTTGGAACGGTAGTGTTGCTCTTGCACGGGGCAGGGGGCGTACAGGACCGCCCTGGGGGGGGGGGTGGTTTGGCGCGCCGGGCATCTTTTTTTAGACCATTCCCGACCCGTGCCTGTTTTTGCCCCCCCCCCCCCCAGCACCCATGGCCTTGTGTGACATTCACGTTGCTGGTTGTGGTGAGCACCTCCCAGCCTGGGGTCTTCGTGATGACCGCATACCGGGCACTGATCAGGCCGTCAGGGGAGGACGCCATGGGCAGAAGTTGCATTCTGGGTTCCCACCCAGGAAGGTGGATGCCCGCGGCAGTGCGGATGCCCGCAGTAGTACGGATGCCTGCTTGTCATAGCAGAAGGTTCAAAGGCGAGAGGCCAATAGGCGCCGCCACAGGCTAACGGAGCCAACCACCAAGGCCTTGTGCCAACCCCCCCCCCTTCACCAAACTATCTGCCCCCAGGAACGCAGGGTGATGTGGACCCTTCTGAATTTGTGCCCTTCTATTGGGGACCCCCGAGAAGGCAGGGGTTATGTGGCCAATCCGCCCATTTTTGCGCGCCGGTCTGAGGAGGTGGTGGCGTGTGCCTGTGGCCCTCCTGCCGTCCCAGCCTGCGATGCCGTGCCGGGGCTGCAGCGGCATGCCGTTGCGTCATGTGGGTCCTACTCAGTTGCCCATAGGGCGGGGCTCCTTCCTACTGAGCTGACCGGCATGTGCGGCTGGATCCTACTGAGATCCCCACACCAGGGCAGGGGGTCACCCCCAGCCCCCGCCACCACTAAGCAAAGGTCTGGTACTATTGCTGTGACAAGTGTGTTGCTCTCGCACGCAGAAGGGGGGTCGGCGAAATGGCGGGACCCCCGGACGCGTGGACCTCAGGAGGGCACTGGCCGACCCACATCCGCCGAGCACCACCCGCCGTCGGTTGACAATCAACGCCCGGTTGTTGAGCGCCGACCGCCCCCCGTCGACCACAACATCCGGCCAGCGCAAAGGGACCCGCATGAACCGCACGCGCCCCACGCGAAGCGGACACCCCCCAACCCCAAGGGCAACTCCGCAGCCGTGGCCCGTGCGGTCGAGGCCGGGGCCCAACAGCCAGGCCACAGTCCGCACACCGCCAAGAGACGTCCAATTTCCGCGGAAAGAGTCGGCATTGCACCCCTACCTCACCCCCCCCCCCCTTGTAATCTCCCCCCCCAATGTCGTGACGGTTCTCCCCCTGCGGGGGGGTGTGACCTAATTAAAAAACAGACAAATGCAAACCAGAGGTAATGCACTCCACAGTCAGGCGGGGGGGGGGGGATTGCACCACAAAACTGTACCACAGTATCACAGTGTAAATCAGCTTCGGCGCCTTGTAAACATTTTCTTTGGCGCCTTTGGCGCTTAGTATTTTCAATGCTTTTTGGGCCAAGTGACCCCCCCCCCTTGGCCTTGGCCTTGGCCTTGGTGGTTGGCTCTGGTAGCCTGTAGCGGCGCCTATTGGCCTCTCGCCTTTGAACCTTCTGCTATGACAATCCCACCCCCTGGGGGGGGGGGGATTGCAAGGGGGCGGGGGATTCCCGGGGGGGGGGGGGAGGTACAACGACCGCAACATGGGCGTTGTAGCCCGTGTGGGCAATGGACACAGCGACTGCCCCGTGGGGGTCCTCTCTCCGGGAGGGTGCCGGGCGCGCGGTGCGGTCCAAGCCCGGCGGCCGGCGGGCGGAGAGCAATGCGGGTCCCCATGGCTCCAAGGCCGTGGTATATGTCATGCGGCGTCGGGCGTCGTGGACTGCGTCCTGGTCTTACTGAGGGCGAGGACCGCCACATCCGCAGGAGCGCCGGGGGGGACCCAGGCATCCGAGTGGGCGTGGCTGCGCATACGGACGTCCCGTCCAGAGGCAAACGGCAAGGCCACCAAGCAAACCCCTGCGGCACTCTTTGCCAATCAAAATTGTTTGCAATCAAAAATTCGTTGATTGGAAAAAAATTTTGAATGGAAAAGATTGTGGACAGGAACTGGTTGTCTGTTGCTTGGCAGACATGGGACAGAAATTGCTGGTCGATGGTGATCCGGCGAGCCAGACCCCTCGTCCTCATGCAGTCAGCTCCTGGTCCAAAGGGGGGGGCGCCCAGGTGCAGCCCCTTGACCCTGAAAACCCTTTTGGCCTCCTCAAAGGGAGGGGGGGCAGCCGGTACCCCAACATACATCCCTTAAAATGATGCCCTCGTCGCACTGATCATTTTGGACACACACATACGCGGGGTCTTTGAAAAAGAAACTTCAGCCCCTGGGGGGTCCAGTTTCACCCCCGGGAGGCAGGTTTGGGGGGGCTGGGCGGTGGGTGGGGGATGTCAGGAGACAGAAAACCTTTTCATGTTTTGCGTCCATATTTGGATTCCCATGAAATTCTAAGCATCTTGAGTGCACACGCATGGGGTAAACACAACATTTCACCCCCCCACCGGATGCTAAAACAAGTTTGCCGGTGCGTCTGGAGCCAAATTTGAACCAAATGTGGTCCGGACCTTGTAGCCGTCTACATTTTGGCCGTTTTGAGGGCCATGACACGGGGGGGCGACTACAACCGGTCCTGATGCGACCCACCCCCCAACTATCTTTCAAAACTTGGGGGGGGGGTCCAGCCGGGGGTCGGGGGGGGGGTGTTCCTCCCGGAATTCGGGGGGGGGGTCTGGCCGGGGGTCATGGGGGCGTCCAGCCAGGGGTGAGGGGGGGGGGGGTTAGGGTTAGGGCCAGCCCCCCCGTGGGCCATGATGTCAGGTTTTGAAATACACATCTACCAGCATAGTCCGGACCCTATGCCACACTCAAGCCGGTCAACCTGGTACTCCATTCCGCACCACACACTTGAACCAGTTCTGCACCAAATGTTGCCCTGAGGTCACCGTGATCCCACGGTTATCGAATGTTTCCTGTGCAGACTGGGTTAGAACTCCGCTCCAACCCTCGCCCTGCACCCCGTCCCTGCTCAAGGATAGGGCAAGACTGTACTCTTTTGAGGCCCTTTTGGGGGGGGGGCGGGGGTTCAAAGGCTGGGGGCCCCTCGTGCTCCAGTCCCACACGCAGGGGTGCACTGCATGACATATTCAACACCTCTGGATCTCCGTCATCTGACTCGAAATCGGACTGTACTGTTTCGGCGAAGCGTGGCTTTGGGTACGGGGCCAACATCCCTTGTTCCATTTGACAAAGAGTTGTGGAGTCGGGCATCGATTTCACAGTCTTCATGGCTTCGGCTCTTGATCAAACTGCGTGACATGTAGGCAATTTGGAGGCAAAGGACATGGACCAAGTGAAAGCAAATGAACCGAAACTCCGGCACAAACCGCCCTGGGGGCAACGCAGAAAGCTGTGCCTGGACTCAGGCCTCGCATGTCAATTGCCTTGCGATGCAGAGCACTGGGGTCCAGGGGGAGTGCGTGCGGCTCCGCAATAGAAAGCCGACATTCCCTCTTGCAGAGCAAACCAGCTGTCTACTTTGCGCCGATTATCCAGAGCAAATCCAGCGTCAAAATTTTCAAATCCAGCGCAAATCCAGCGTCACCCTTCCCCAATAAGCACACTGTGGAAAATGATCCCCACCCATTCCCATGATCCTGGATCTTCGCTGACTTTCGGATTGCCTTCATCAGGGCATTCATTGTTTAAATGACACTTGAAAAGTGTGTGCAGTGGGATTTGAACCAGCGCATTGCAATAGACATGGCATAAACCACCAGACCACAGGACCTCCACTTCTATTCAGGGTTAAGGACTGTTTATTGCCTGCAGCCATGTCTAGAAAAAGCACAAATCCAGCGTAAATCCAGCGTCACATTTTCAAATCCAGCGCAAATCCAGCGTCAACTACCCAAAAATCCACCGCAAAGTAGACAGCTGGAGCAAATAGTCCTCCCCCCCCCCCCGTGTCCAGGGAACAATAAAGTCCCCCAAACACACGGTCCGAACAGGAGCGTTTGCTGGACCCGCCGTTCGGTACTCAATTAATTCGGTACCCCAACCCAGCACCCAGTCAATTGGGTCCCAACAAATTACGGTCTGAACGGAAGTGTTAGTTGGACAAGGCATTCATTGGACACGAATGCCTACAGAGGCTCTTCATCCTCATACTCGAGCCCAAACTGCAGAAAAGGCACGGGTTTTGAATGGTCACGGACGCCCATGGATTTCCAAGGGTCGCTAAGGATTGTTGACGCCCTCATGGAGGTTACAATGGATTTTACGTTTATGTTGTACTCCTTGAATCCTCGCGGAAATGCTAGTTGTTGGCAAACACATGCACCCAACTGATGGACCTGACCACTGGTTTTTCTAGTGAAGTTGGAAGTCTGTGGCACAGGGCTCGCTGCTGCTTCATGCCGTGGCTTGACAATCTCCTAATGAAACGAACCACCAACGGCTTTTGGCTAGGCCGTGGCTTGACAGGCCCCACCTCGATGGGCATCTTGTTTGAAGGGGGTGGGGACAAAAAATTAAATTTTTTCGTTTTTTCTGCAGATGTCATTTTTAAAAAGGGCATGAAGCTGCACATTATTGCTTTTTTGTGTCCTTTTCTTTGCGGAAAACAACACCTTGTGTCGGGTATTAATTGTTTTTGCAAACCGTAAGGATTCGTACAGTATCAACCTTGCATCAACCTGTCCATCGCGCTTGCTCAGCAGAGTCCACTGCCTGACCTGTGATGGACCACGTGGCACCAAACCATCCCGTCAATGTGCAAATGGGGAACCTGCTGCTGGCTCAAAATGCAGTTATACTCTCTGCAGAGGGGGGTGAGGGGGCTGGGCAAGTGGAAAAGGGGAGGGGGAGAGCAAGACAGGCTGTCCTGTGTTGCTCCCTGTGATCGTCTTGAACTTTTAGAAAGATCGTCCTGAAAACAGGCTGTAAAACGGCTCCTTGCCACGGCTCCAACTCGATCCACAGGACGGGCTCACGTGCTGCAGGTTGGGGTGTGGGCTTCCCTGCCACCCTGGCTCAGGGGCTGGCACAAGGCTTGGCGGCAGCTTTAGGAGCGGCCTTGGCAACGGGGCTTGTGAGTGATTTGCACAATACGTGGCTCAATGCCTTCGCGGCACAATGCACAAATGGCTTTGCCATGGGCAACTGCCAAAATCCCAGCACCTGAAACTCAGATGATGCTTTTTTTTGTAATACAAGACCAATGTCCGGTGTTAGGCTGGTTCCCTGGACCCCACTCCCTCAAGACACGGGCACAGTATAAGTCAAACAACCATCTGACGGGCGGGAGCACACTGTTGAGAACAGAGGCAGTGAAGCCAAACTGGGGTTTCTGGGGAAACCTGGGTTCCGCATATCCACTCAGGATGGGTCAGCCCATTGTACAGTGTGTCACCCACCTGCCGGCGGTCAAGGTTCAGGCCAAGGCAGTGGCGGTTGGCAAAGAGTAAACCCAAAGGGACAGAGGTGGCTTCCCGCGGGTGCTTGGCCCCACAACCCCTCGCGGAGGGAAGGGCAGCGCATAGGGGTATCAGGCGTGTGGGGGCAGCCAAACACACTGAGCCCCCCCCCCCCGCCCTTGCAAGAGCAACACTAATGTTGGACACCCAATGTTGACTCCAAATGTTGACTCCAAATGTTGACTCCAAATGTTGACTCCAAATGTTGACACCAAATGTTGACACCCAGTGTTGACAAGTTCCATACATTTGACGGAAACTGCCCCCTCTCTGAGCGCTCTGACAAGGGCGTTGTATGCGCGCGCCGCATGGAGAAACACGCGGTGACCGTTGCGTCGCAAATGCACCGGTCATCAGGTAATTCCCCAACCTCCTCCTTCAAAGGGCAAGAAGGGGGTGAGGTTGGGTGGCAGGACAGAGATCGGTCTCCCAAAAATACCCCCCCCCCCCTTGCGCAAGCACGCTGAAAGTCAGCAAAACGACGGTAACACGGGCTCATGTGCTTAGACAAGGCAGTGCTTGCGCGCGACGCGCGGTACCAAAAGAACGTATGTCACCGGAAACCTGCCCATACCTCACCCTAAGCACAATTGTTGCAACAGGGCACTACAACACAATGTGCAGGCAAATTTCAGCGAGTTCTGGAGGTCCTCACTGCTCATCAGGGCCATCAGGAGCTGTGGAATAGAAGCCCTTTCCCACCTTGCGCCTCATCTTGAACATGCATGTGAAGGGTGAGGGATTGCCTCGGTGTCCTTCAGTTTTTTGGTCTTTTCAATCACATGCAACATGAGCCATGGCTGAAAATCACATCAACAGGGACATCATTGGGTTGCAATTGCAAGTAGAATGTTGGTATGAGCAGGAGGAACTACCACAAGCATGATCAAGCCCACCTTTCCCTCTACAAGCGAAGCACAATCGCATAATGTTACATTTCTGACCATAAAAACCGTGGTCAGAAAATTCCATCAAAACGACGGTAACACGGGCTCATGTGCTTAGACAAGGCAGTGCTTGCGCAAGGGGGGGGGGGGGGTAGCCCCCCCCTTCCCTTGTCCAGGCAACGGTAAATGACCAGAAATTGACGGAACTTACGTGCCTTGGTGCGCTTACGTTACAAGGGCGTTGCTTACGCGCCGCAACTTGCGTGATACACGTGTGGACCGTCCTCAGGGGGTTTGAAGCGGAGATGGTGGTACACAAGCAAAGGGCTGACATGTGCAACAAAACACTCATGAGCAGCGATCATCGGAGACCATTCTTGCTACCAAGCTATAACACATTGTGAACAGCACTGTGTGGGGGTTGCTTTCGTGGATGCATGTGGTGACCTCGGGGAAGGTGACGTTGGGGCAGGTGATGGTGAAGGGGAGGGGGGTGATGGAGAACGGATGTCGAAAGGGATCTTCTCCAACGATGCACAGTCATGCGTTATAGCCTTCCCATCCCGCTCATACTCAATTGCCAAAACCATCTGCACCTCTGGGTGAGGGACCAACGACGACACCGCGACTTTCTGCACCGGTGGTCCGTGTGTAGTACAACGGCCAACTGGGCTTTACCCAAGACGTGGTGTACTATTACTATTACCCCTCCCCCCCCATGTCCAGCCCCCCCCCAGGGTACAGGGTTCCCCCCCACCCCGGGGGGGAACCGTACACCACTCCCGACCAGCCAATTCTAGTATAACCCAACTAAAAATTTTCTTCGGCGCCTTCGGCGCCTGTGATTTCCTATTGATTTCTTATTGTTCATGGGCCAAGTGACGGTTCCCCCCCTGGGGGGGGGGGGATGGACACGGGGGGGGGATGGACATGGGGGGGACGGGGTACTAATACTATGTACCAAGAGGCAAAACACACTACAAATGCCCTCTTGGCCAACAGAGCTGCCTTGACACAAAATATGAACTTCGTGCATCTCAAACCCAAGGTATCAGAAAGCGCACATGGCACACAGTAGAACGAATCGAAAAACGCACCGCCAAAAACCACGGTGCAAAATTGACCGAACCCACACCTATAGTTGCTTGGACATAGGTGCTGCTTGGCCATAGAACAGTGGCAATAGGCCCCCACCGACAGACCTATGCCCTCACATTCAACATGTATCACAGCCCCGGCAGCAATTGCGAGCCCATTGCACATACGAGGTGCTGCTTGGCCATAGAACAGTGGAAAGTTCAGCAATAGGTCCCCACCGACAGACCCATGCCCTCATGCAGCAGGCGAAGTGTTGCTTGGACAAGGGGGGGGGGGGCGCAAGCAGGTCTCAAAGCGCTCTACACATGCACGTCCTGGTATGCATATGCAGCAATGTCCGGCAGTTGCGCATGATCACATGTATGATACACGTGTGCTACCATACAATTGTCTGCACCTGATGGCCTTTATTTTGTCAACACTTCAGTGTTTATATGCTACAAACAGGAAAAGGCGCCCTGTTGCTGCCATCCTGCATCCGAGTCACCTTGTGTGTGCTGGCATTCCTCGGCCAAGTAACCTGGACTAGGACTTTGCCTCAGGGGAAGAGCGTGGGGGTATGGGGTGTACCGAGGTTGGTACGGTCAACAGCAAAGCTAGATAGTTGTGTGGTTCGTGCTATGCAAAGACATGAGACAGTTGTTCTGGGGGGGGGGGGGGGGAGGTACCATGACCCAGCCCCAAACCAGGGAAACCACTTGATGTTCAAGGGCCACCAGAAAAAGGAAGCGCCAAATTCCACAGTTCAAGGTTGCGGACACCTGCTGCTGCCCTGACAATGGCGGTCGTGGGGCCATGATGCCAGGATTTTGCAATGACCAGCATGATCCTGACCTCATGGCAGACTGACTCAGTTCGATGACAATCAGTTGTTCTGAGCTCATAATTGTTTTGCCTTGCCGCTCTCGGAGCCAGACCAGCGGCGGTGCTGGGGGGGGGGGGGGGGTAAGCCCAAATGGCGCCAGGAAAACATTGCCAACAAGCCCCCCTGGGGTGCAGCACGGTGTCGCGACCACAGGACCACGATCAGGGAACCCACCGATGAAGGGAAGGCAAGACACAGGCAGGGCGGCCGGTCCGGCGTCTTCGCTCCGCATCTCCTGGTCTGCCTGGGGCGCAGGGGGTGTCCGGCGGGCGCCTCCGGGGCAGTCGGGGCCTGCGACGTGCCCAGCCATACGAAGAGACAGACTGGGTCACACATGCGGTGAAGGGGCGAGGGGCAGACCGCATGGGCGGGGCAGGAGGGAGGAAGAGGGGGGGTGGACCGCCTGAAGGGCTCGCCGGGAAATGGGCTCGACAAAAAGAGTTGTGGGGCACCGAATCGGCTCAGGCAGACGCCCGCCGCCACTGACCAGCCATCGGCGTTGGAACGCCCCCCCCCCCCCCCGCTCCCCATTTTACCATTGATCCCCCCCCCCTTGCGCAAGCACGGCTGCAGTTCCAAAAACACCAGGCAAACAGCGGTTCAACGCCCACCCGATGCTGAGACGAGGCCGTGCTCGCGTGTGACACACATAACGGCAAACGCACATGACCGTCCACGTCCAGAAGACGCAGATGGTGACAGGCGGTGGAAGGGGAGTAGCAGGAATGGCTAAAACAATCGCATCCGAACAAACGTCACTGGGTTGCAATATGCGGTGAAATGGGTTTAAACCCCATCTTACTTTTTTGTTTCTGTTTGGTCCAGACCAAGATGAGCTGGCGTCACCCGCTCGCTTCACAGTACCCCCCCCCCCCCTGTATAAGCTACGCCAAAGTCCCAAATTAATACGGTCCCTACGCCTACTGTAGCTTGGCCATAGAACAGTGGAAAGTTCAGCAATAGGTCCCCACCGACAGACCTATGCCCTCAATCAGCAAGTATACTACTGTAGCTTGGACAAGGCCGTGGACGCCCGGGTTCAAAAAGAGAAGACTGCATGGTGAGCCGGTGCAAGAAAGGGGAATATAGCGCACAAATATCCCCAAAATAAGAGCCATATGGGTTCAAGTGGGCAAACACTCACAAGTAATGTGTCCATGACCCTACGTCACTGGCAAGTTCGTCACCAAACCCATGTCTTATGTGACCGCACTTCATTTGTACCGAATCAAATTAGGTACCAAATTAATACGGTCCCTACCCCTACTGTAGCTTGGACAAGGGCGTAGCTTATACAAGGGGGGGCGGGGTACTCGAGGTAACCCCTCGGAATCAAGGTTCAGAGCTGTCCAGTGCTACGATGATCCCACAGTGGCTGTGGTAGCGGATCTGACACGTAGTGAGGATTAGCTGAGTCTGAAACCAGGTGATGCAGTGGTAGACTGCCACGCCCGTTCCTGCGCTCCCGCTGCCCTTCACTCATGTCCGTGCTAAATCCCGACTCATATCCGCTGGATCTGGAGTCCACTGAGCTCCCAGACGACGATGGCGTGTCGCTGGAGGAGTCCGTGTTTGACTCTAGCCTACCCCCCACACTAGAGCGGGAACTCAATGTGCTGCTGGGACAGCCAACCTGTGCGTAGACAAGGCCGTGCTTGCGCAAGGGGGAGGGGGGACAGATGCAATGCAGATGAGTTTTTGTGGGGGTTCCGGCCAAGGCGAGCTGGCGAAGCGCGCCCACCAGAAGGCACTCGAGAGAGCTCTCGGAATCAATGATCCGAGCTGTTCGATGCGACGATTGTCCCACGAGGCGGTGGCGGGCATGACACGTGGTGAGTGGATGCGCTGATTCGGATGCCAGGAAATGCAGCCATCTGCGTTGAACATAGGTGCAATGTGGACGATGGGCAAACACCCTGGGGCTCTGTCTGGCACCTGTCGCGCCCAACTAGTGGGCCTCGACATGGCCCTTCTCGGGGAGTAGAAATGGCCAAAGTGGGCCTTGACAGTGACCGTTTTATATATCAATTTCCTTCGACTACACACTTCATTGGCCATCCCCCTGAGACCCGAGGCAACAGATAAATTAGTGGAATCTGAAGAGGCAAAGCGCTGTGTTTTGTATATATGACGTACCCCCCCCCCTTGTATAAGCTACGCAAAAGTCCCAAATTAATACGGTCCCTACGCCTACTGTAGCTTGGACAAGGCCGTGGACGCCCAGGTTCGAAAAGAGCAGATTGCATGGCGAGCTGGTGCAAGAAAGGGGAATATAATGCACAAATATCCCCAAAAACAGAGCTGTGTGGGTTCAAATGGGCAAACACTCACACCAGATGTGTCCATGACCCTATGTAGCTGGCAAATTTGTCACCAAACCCATGTCTTATGTGGCCGCACTACATTTGTACCGAATCAAATTAGGTGCCAAATTAATACGGTCCCTACCCCTACTGTAGCTTGGACAAGGGCGTAGCTTATACAAGGGGGGGGGGGGGGTAAATTAGTGGAATCTGAAGAGGCAAAGCGCTGTGTTTTATATATATGACGTACAAATGCGTAGTCAACAGCGGGGGTACACCGATACGAATACAACAACATTCGCTGACAATGACGCGCCATACCACCGAACGGGTACAGTGAACCACTGCCTCGCCCACGAAGGCGTTGAAAAAAAAAACAGTGAATAGCAAGTTTGGGAGATGGCATTTGACGGGCCGCTGACCACCGGCAGAAGGGCCGGGAGATGACCGACAGCTGAGCCCACGCGCACGCCCAGACGACCCCTGGCCGCCAGTAACGTCCGGAGCAAGGCAGAGCTGCCGTCACGGCGAGTGCGGGCCCACGTCGGAGGGGGGGGGGGGGCGGCGCAGCGAGGCCCACGCGGCAGAGCACACGAGGGGGCATGGGGGCGTGGGAGTAGGCCTACAGTTGCAGGCTCAGGGGCAACCGGGCTTTCAAGTGAAGGGGGGGGGGGGTTGATAGAGCCCCCTGGCTAGACCCACCCCAAAAGGGCTCAATTGACGGGTCCCCCAAAATCCTACCGAGACTGACCCCCGGGCCCCGGAGGTGACCCAGACCAAAAATCGGCAAAAAAATGAAATTGGGATTTTTGGAAGCAGCACGTCGAGGGAGTCATCATTTGCCACATATTTGGTGGAAAAAAAATTTCGGCGCCTTTGGCGCCAGAGTTCATAATAAGTGATTAATGGTGCCTGTCAATTGAGCCCTTTTCCCAACCCCCCGATTTTGGGGGCTCTATTGACCCCCCCCCCCCCTCACTTGCAAGCCCGACATGCCCTGCGCAAGTTGTCAGGGCGAAAGGGGCATGGCTGATGTGTGTGTTTTGGGGGGGGGGGGGGCTGTCTGCGGGGATTTGAGGGATCTGGTCGACCACCTGACGCTGCCCCCCTGTGTGGCATACCGTCGGGTCGCTGGTATTTACAGGGCCCCGGACAGTCCCCCGTTCGTCCCTTCGCGTGTTGCGTCGGGGCGCTGCGCTCTGACGGCCGCTGCGGCCGGTGTTCCGTGTGGCGTCATCTCCGCGTCAGCAGGGCCCAGCAGTTGGCGCACTGGGGGCCAGCCGGTGGTTGTGGGGGTCGTTGTACAGTTTTCGCGGCCCACGCACCTCCGCTCTGCCGTCGTCCACCGCCTGCCTCGCCGCGTGTCCGTGTGCGTGAGGCGCAGGTGCCCCACTCCTCCGCGCGCTGCCTCCCCCCCCCCCACCCCTTGCGAGGGCCACACCAAAGGTCAAAAATTCGACGGAAACAACACCTGCCGTGGCGCTGACAAGGGGGCGTATCTGTAAAGGGCAGAGCAGGACCCGGTTCCAAAAGCCGCGGAAACAACGCCTACGTTTGCTCTGACACGGGCGGTGCTCTCGCAAAAAGGGGGGGGGTGACGGGCCGCCTTACGCCCGCGGACGACGCAGTGGCCCCCTGGCGCTCGCCCTCATGCGAGACATGGGGGCCAAGATAAACGCCCACCAGCCCTGCTCCAGCGGCATGAGGGGCCCCCAGCGCCCTGCACACAGCACCGCTGCTTTGTTTTGTGTGGGGGGGGGGGGGGGGGATGCCATATTATAGAGGAAGGCCTGCATGGGTCCAGGGGTGGGCGCCCAGCGGGGGGGGGGGGGGGGCTGTGCCAGAAGGATGTCTGATGAAAAATCATCATGACTGCACTGGCCCCCCTTGAGAGTCATCACCCTCGCCTAGGCCAGAGCCTCTGGTGGCTGTGGGTTATGAGACCTCGGTGCCTGCACGCCCATGCCGCTCATGGCGTGCTCGTTTGCCTGGCGGGCCGTCCTGGGGAGGTGTCTCTCCCCTCCGTCGCTTCGCCCCCCTGTGTGTGTGTGTGTGTGTGTGTGTGTGTGTGTGTGTGCGCATCCGCCGGTCCCGTGTTCAGCCCCGGTCAGAGGGCAGGATCCGGGCCACGCCACGGTCCGTAACGGTGTCACATGCGGGTCTGTCTCAGGGGTGTTCCACAAAACAGCCCCCGAATCCCGAGTAGAGGTATGCCCAACCACCACCCCCACTACAACTAGACCGCCAGGCCAGCCACGGACACTACCCCCCCCCCCCCCTTGTAAAAGCTACGCCAATGTACACAATTATTACGGTCCCTACGCCTACTGTAGCTTGGACAAGGGCGTGGCTTGCGCGTAACACATACAACTGCCGACACACACGTGCGCAGGCCACATGCGCTGAAATTGGCAATTCAGGACATATGGGATGCATCAGACGACAAAAAAACAAAATTCCTGGTGCACCAGCAGGGGGCCACATGTGCTGAAATTGGCAAATGTGACGGCAAACCCATGTCTTATATGGCCGCACTACATTTCGTACGTAATTAAATTACGTACACAATTATTACGGTCCCTACGCCTACTGTAGCTTGGACAAGGGAAGAGGGGGGGGGGGGGTACTGCGGGGGCCGAACTGAGGGGGCGGCCGGCCCACTTCTTTTGTGTAAATGAAAAAGATCGAGGTGACAATCCCCTCGCCCCCCGAAATACAAGGTTGCAGAGGTCAGGCGCCGACTCGGCGTCCACAGGGCGCTCTGGGAGCCCGAGTCGGGGCCATGGGAGGGCGGATGGGGGAAGACACCTGACCCTGGGGCCTCAGTCCGTCCGTCGCGCCGCGACCCCAGGGGGGGGGCGGGGGGCGGAGGGGGGGGGGGGGCAGCCCCTGACCCGTAACCCCCTCGCTTCACCCGTCGCACAGCGTCCAGGACTTTGATCGGCCTTTGCCTCCCGAAATACAAGGGCGGCGGCATCGCAGGGGGGGGGGGGGGGACTGCAACGCCGGTTGCACAGAGGAGCCGGCAGACTGCTTTGGTGTGCCCCAGCCCTGGTCCGGAGGGTGTGACAGCCACAAGCTTCGGGACATCGATTGCTGGGCCTCAGTCGCTCATTCACGTCGATTTGGGCGCATCCGTGTCGTTAGTGACGAGTGTCGCTCGAACTGCCACGGAAGGCAGTTCGAGAATAGCCCCAAAGCAAAGAGAGAACGCCATATCGCTGACCTATCGCCCCCCCCCCCCTTCCCCGTCGAATAGCAAGTGTTGAGGGTCAGCACCCGCTTGATTGGGAGCCCAATCTGGTGATTGCTGCATTCGTGTGCCTGTTGGATTCGGCTCTATGTCATCGTCCAGGCGGCGGGTCGTCCAATTGTAAAGAGCCCCGGTCATGAGTCAGTGGGGCAAGGCAAATCAGGTGCCAAGCAACTGAACGCTGTGGTTTGTTCTAGAAATGTCACAGGCACGTGAACTTGGCATCGAGGAGTTGGGGTGACGTGCAGTTACCGACTTACAGCTCCAACTGTTGCTTGCCCCTCCCACAAACCCCCACACCGGGAGCAGTGTTCCAACAAGTCAGGGGGAATGTTTGCCCAGCGCGCGCCCAGTGCATGCCCGGCGCGCTACCTTTGTACCAAGTATCCGATCTCTAGCCCCAAGTTTATTGTCACCTTGGGAAGTCCCCCAAGTAGACCGCACTAGACCGTAGACCTTCCGTGCAAAGCACGTTGCATACGCCAAAAGATGAGAATCCAACAACACAAAATGTCACTCTCAACACTTCGAACCACCACCCTTGCCATTGTCATAAACTGGATGCAAAGGATGGGACAGATTCTTAGACACGGCCCAAAGGTACTCCAGATTGTTTGGTGAGGGGGGGGGCAAATACAGGCCCAAAAAAAAAAAGATGCCCGGCGCGCCAACACTCCCCCTGAGGGCCAGGAATCGAGGTACATCGCCCCCATGGAGCTTGCAGTAGATTTCCAGGGGGCATTCGATCCCCGCCTTTGAGCGATATGTGCGGGGCAGGGGCCTCACCCGTTATCCGGGCTCGTGGAGGGTACGGGATTGTCAGAGGTCAGGGGAGGTCAGGGGAAGGGGGGGGGATGGAATGTGCCTATGCATTGGCTTGCAACTGAGCTCAACTCAGGAAGGAAATCGCATTTAGGAGCTTAGCGTTTGGGCTTCTGGCCACTCTATCGATTCCAGGTGAGGCAGAGCACAGGGGGCTCACAAAGGGCCCACCCCCCGACCCGGATGGCGCCAACATCGCAGGTCCACGCAAGAGAGGGGACTGGTGCTCACACTCAGTGCACGGCTTTGTTGCCTGGGCAGAGACCAACGAATCTGGGAGATAGGGGGCATCACATACTTGGCGCTAACACCTGCCACGGCAGGTGTCGGCAGGTGTCAGGCAATTTGGTAGAGGCACATGGAAACTCACACACACGATTGCAAACAAACGAGCACAACGCTGCTCAGAATGTCAGAATCCTCGTCAATTGGATCGTCAAACAAGAAACATGTTCGACACCAATAGGCGCCTTTCTGCTGTACAGGACACAGCGAGCAACATCCTGCCGAGCCTCTGGCAGCCGCACTGAGCCAGAGGCCTGCAGCAGAGAACAAGCATGACTACTACAACAAGCCAGACCTGGTTGATTTGGGTCACTCACTCACACACACAGGTCCGGCAGGTGTCGGCAGGTGTCACAACACGTCGAACCCCTGGCCACGTGCATCAGGACGCCCCCATGAAAGCGGACTGATGGAATGATCGGGGGGATGGGGTGGTACCGATGACATTGTGTGGCTTCTTGAACCCCCTGCATGGCTGTCCAGGGGCACAACATGCTGCCAATCTCAATGCTCTGCATCCCCCCCCCCCCG
Organism: Eutreptiella sp. 'Long Island Sound 2002'; assembly: GCA_964036045.1. NCBI lineage: Eukaryota > Euglenozoa > Euglenophyceae > Eutreptiales > Eutreptiaceae > Eutreptiella > Eutreptiella sp. 'Long Island Sound 2002'. Next base: position 9,602,510 of record OZ038400.1, read on the forward strand.
CCCCCAAACAAGAGACCCCTCGCTCACATACATCACTCTCTACAGCTATGGGTCTACAGCTCTGTGTGTGTGTGCGCGCGCGCGATGGCCACAATTTGTTGCTCAACTCATATTCTTCGGTAACACACATCACTCTCTACAATTACAGGTCTACAGCTCTGTGTGTGTGCGGGCGCACAAACACGCGCGTGCGATTGCCATAACTTGTTGCTCAACTCATATCCTTCGGTAACATACATCACTCTCTACAGCTACAGGTCTACAGCTCTGTGTGTGTGCGCGCGCACGCGCGCGCGTGCGATGGCCACAACTTGTTGCTCAACTCATATCCTTCGGTAACATACATCACTCTCTACAGCTATGGGTCTACAGCTCTGTGTGCGTGCGCGTATGGATGGTTGGATATTGGTGTGTGCGTGGGCGTGTGTGTACTCGCTGCTTGCACACGGGATACTTCTACTGTAGTAGTGCCGTTACACGTGATGGCACAAGCGGCCGGAGTGGCTCAAGGGAAGCAGCCCTTCAAGATGAGTTGGCCCTGGGTCTCCAGCTCCGGGCCCTCAGTCAGCGGAGCGCCGGCCATCGGCTTCCAAAACGCCAGGCGGTGCCGCGGTGTGGTCGTTGGCACCGCGGCACCACATCGCGGAGAGTGAGGTGTTGTAGGATCCGCGTGCCTTTGTTCCTGTATTGACCGAACGAAAGGCTGCGCAATTATGGCACTACACATGACTGCCAGCAGGCGCAGCACATAGCAACGGGGGCATGAGAGTGAACGCCGAACTCGTTCGTTTGTGTTGTCCGTGCATGCAAACAATGATGCAAAGTGCAGTCGCTGGAGGTGCAAATGTGGCCGGTTGGGGGGCTGGAGCGCTTTTTAGCACTTTTTGCTGATGCAGAGCCCTTGGAATCGAATACGCCCACAACCCTGGGGCAATTAGGGGGCAGAGATAGGCCCACACCTGTGCTGTCCCAGACACACAGAATGCAGTAGGTGGCCGCCACGCGCGCTCCATCGCTGGACAGGACAAGCCCCAAGATGGGGCTGTCCGGTGGGTCGAGCATATCAATGGGAATTGCTGCGAATCAAAGCGGTATTGGTGGGTGCATCCCTCAAGATTCAGAGTTGGTGCAACAGTGCCGTGCAACCCAAAGCAAAATATTTTGCACAATGTGACGACAGCTAAGCAAGCATGTGAGATCAGCTCGCGTCAAACCAAAACGAAGTCGCATTGTGTGGAATGACCTTGCCCTGAGGGGCAACACAATGACCGTCTCAGAGGAGCAGAAGAGCAGTAACAAGTGTTGTAGAATACAGCAATGGAGAAGGTTGCAGGCTTGGCGAGAAAATAAAATAATGGTCACCAGATTGTGCAAAGGGGATGATGAGTATTTCGTCGATCCAATACAGTTTGGACAGCAGGTAAAACAAGTCTGGCCTTTTTTTGTAGCTGCATTTTGCTTAGCCTCTGTGGGACCTGCTCAATGCGCATCTGTCCAAACTTGAACCCCACGCTCACGGGTATCCTTGGGACCACCGCGCATCTGGGGCCCGTAAAACTTACCATTCGTTCGAGGATGTATTCCAGCATATATACGTCAAACATCTGCAGGCGAGTTGTGACCGCAACAGAAACAGATGAGACGACGGCTGATAGAGACTTCCTCGGCCTGAACCCAACAACGACATATTTCCAGCATTGGACCAGTGAAGCCGGTCTACGCAGATATAAATTGCAATAGCTGTTACGTGAAACAGAGAGCTCTCAGGATCACGTTGCTGCAAAACAGACAAACCTTCGCCACTGGTGTTCCACAGCTTGACCACGCCATCGATGTCTCCTGTGGCCAAGAGTTGGCCGTCGACAGATGTGGCCAGTTTGTTGATACGTGCCTCATGGCCGACAAAATTTTTTTCTCTCGTGCCTGTTGAATGAACAGCAGCACAGAGCCAAACAACAAACAACCGCGTGACAGTATTGAAGCGGATGAAAGAAAGAAGGGCCCTGCACACACCAGAGAATTGCTGTGTCTGGTCCAAAGCATGCACCATTAACACATACTCCGACAAATTCAGTGACAGTGCCAACAACGCGCCTGGCGACATTGGCTAAGGTAGTTCAATGCGGACCTGCACTTGCAGAAGGTGTCAGGAAATTGGGAAGTGAACTCGCGTTGCGTAAGCCGAAGCCAGGCACCAAATTAGCATGGCCCCTTGAGGTATATGGGCTTGGAAAAAGTGCGCCGTGTGACCCCGATGGAGAGTACAAATGGAGAGCTGAGGGCCATAATAGTGCTACAATCGCTCACAAAGATTCTCAAATGCGTACCACGGCATTGCAAACGGTACAAGCAACACGAGGCACCAAACTCATACGATTCCTTGAGGAACTTGGGCTCAGACAAGGGCGGGCTTCAACCAGTGGGGAAGCTACCTTAATTGCCAAATAAACCTTGTTCAGTCGCTAGCTCTATCTGCTCTCACTTGCTCCTGTCCATAGAGTCTGACAGCATTGCTCTGAGGTGTACAGCCCTGAGTACTTCCTCCATCCACGCATTCTAGCGCGCTGTTGGACGTGCTGGGCACCCCGGAAAAATGTTCACCGAGATAATACAGCCCACCCTGGTAAAAGGCGTCACCCCTGAGAACAAGGACCCCCCTGTGTGACATTCCGTCTGGTTGTTGCTCCTTTACGGGGCCCTGGACGGTCACCCGTTCTTCCCTTCGCATGTTGCGTCGGGTCGCTGCTTTCAGTCGGCCGCTGCGGCCGGTGCTCTTGCTGGTGTCGTTTCCGCGTCCGCGGAGCCCAGTAATTGGTGTGTTGGGACTGTGCTGAATGTGGCATGGTGTGCCGTTTGCGTGTCAGCGGCGCCCAATAATTGGCGTATTGAGGATGTGCTGGTTGTTGCCGGGGTCGTTTGACTGTTTTTGCTGTCCACACACCTCTGCCCACAGGCCGTCCATAGCCTGCCTCGCTGTGGTTCTGTGCGGCCCAGGTGCCCTGTTCCTCCACGCGCTGTCCGGGCCGTCCACCATATGTCCTTTTCCCCCTCACAGTTGGTCTGCCCCTGATGGGCTCCCGCTCCTATTGCGCAAACAGCCTATCTGGGCTGCGGGAGACACCCCCCACCTGATGCCGGTTGAGCAGGGGTTGCCCTGGCACCCGGTAGCGACGGGGTTGGCTCGCCAAGCCATCCCCTTTATTGTCGCTGCCTCCCATGCGCACGCTCCACCATTTGCTCCATTCTGGTTCCCTGTTCCCGCCGTTCTGGTAGCCTCTCCTGCCTTGCTGTGCCCCTCCTTCTTGCAGGGGGGGGGGGAAATTGCGGTCTGGGGGGGTCGAATCCAATTGCGAAAAATTGCGGAAAAATTGCGGAAAAATTGCGAAAAATTGCGGAAAATTGCGGAAAAATTGCGGAAAAATTGCGATGTCGTAAGCGGCCCTCCTGAACCCTCAAGGTGCAACAACTCTGGACAGGTGGCTCAGAAGCTCGTTCTGCACGTTTTTGCTCCCGAAGCTTCCACGTTTTGCGTGCTTGCTGGTGCCCCTTGCTTACAACGTGTGATTGCACGAATGTTTTTTGTTGATGAGAAACAGGTTTACCACAGCAGGTGCAGAACAAGTACTCCTCATTGTTGTCAGAAATGCGGACCTCAAAGGGCTCATCAGGGAACTGTTCCTTCCTTTGCCACGGAGACATGCTGCAGTATTTTGCCCCTGCACCCCCACGACCAGCCCCGCGTTTTCTCTTCAAAGAACCACACTCAGCAACCTCCTCAGACGGGGGCGGTGTCTCAGATGCAGATGCCATGTTGCTGGTGTAAAAAAAAAAGAGGAAACATGCAAACATGCAGGCATGAAAAAGACCAAAAAAGCGAAGGTAAAAAGACCAAAAAAGCGAAGGTAACTATATTGTGTCCAGCTGGGTTTGAACCCAGGACCCCAGAATTACAGTGCAGCGCTACTACCAACTGAGCTATGCCAGGTTCTGGGGACTTTGCAACATTTGAGAGTGTATGGAATAGCAAAAAACAAAAATTCTCATTGTTCTGCACCAGCGTGGGGAGGCAGTCAGAAAATCGGGAAGTGTGAAAAATTGCGGAAAAATTGCGGAAAATTGCGGAAAATTGCGAAAAATTGCGGAAAATTGCGAAAAATTGCGAAATTGCGGAAAATTGCGAAAAATTGCGGACCTCAATTTCCCCCCCCCCCTGCTTCTTGTCTGGTGTGCCCGCCCTTGTCCCCCTTGGTGTGGCTCCCGCGTTTTGTGTGTCTGTGTTGCTCCTCCCCCTGTCTGGTGGTGCTGCTGGGTGCCCATTTCGGGCACCCCCTCCTGTGCCACCCGCCTGCCCCCCCGTACGAGGATTTCACATCTCCATACAACGTGGACTGCCCCGTGTGCGGTTGGCTGTTCACGGCCCTGCTGCCACCCCCGTGGCGGGCACCTCCCGGCGCGCGGGGCGCAGCCCCCGCTCTTGTGGAGTACGTGGGCACCTTGTAGAGGGACCCCAACAACTTCTTTGCCCTGAAACCGCAACCCACGCTGTCTCTCTGGCTGGGCAGCATATGAGCGGCTTTGGTGCTGGGTTGTCATCGGGTGGTGTGTGTTGCCGTTGGCAGGTGCCCCAGAGATACATGAATGCAGCAGCATTAAATGCGACGATTTCCAATCCTTGGCATCAGCCGTGGCTGCAATACTGGGCTTCCCGGGGCTTTGAGCTCGCATGCCATGGGAGGGGGACTGCCCAGTGAGCACAAATGGGTGATGCCCCGCTCGGTGCCACGCGGACCTACATGCATGGCGATCCCAGGTGGGGCTTTCAGAAACAGAGTGACCTCCACCCAACACATCGGTGGAACACGTAGCACAGACCAGCAGCCTTAACGGCAACGACTTTCTCGAATGCCCATGCCACCATGCTGCCGTCGCTCGATATAGCAACATCCCAGACGTCATTGGCGTTGTTAATCTGCTCGTGCGGGTCCCCTGCGGGAGTACGCAAAACGATGACACTTGCAACTTCGATGTTGTTGGAGCAGGCCTGCTTGTCCCACTAGCGGTGCAACCAGCAAACAGCCCCTGACAGACAAAAAGAACCGTGCACCCTCTGGTGATCTTAACTGTAGCCACGAAGACCTGCAGAGCCTTCTCCTCACCTTCTTCATGGTGACAATCCTGTCATACACCATCCACTGCTGCCCCAGTGCGCAACTCCAAGATGCTGCCCCCCCCCACCCACCCCCGGAATAGCAACCTGAAGCCTTCTCAATGCACAACTCCCCTGTTTGCCCCAGTGCACAGCTCCCCAGTGCACACATCCATGCTGCTGGGCAGCCCTGCTGCTCCCCCCCTACTGCCCAAACACATGGCTCCGGACCGCTGGCCTAGTGCACGGCTCCTTGCCGCCATCCTAGTGCAACACACCCCTGCTGCCGCTCCTTGGCCAGTGCACAGCTCCCTTGTGCGCCCCCCTGCGCAACTCCCTGATGGTACCCCGGTGCAAAAATGTGATCACAGGGAACTGTTGTGCCCAATGCTGAGGAATGTGTTGTAATTGGGGGAACCAATGTGTCAGAATGTCCACTATTTAGCTCTGTCAACCGAAGGCAGCGTGAGGAAGCTTTGCGTGCGTTGGGACACCAGAAGGGAGATGTGCATAGGGGCACCAATACAGAGGTGTGGGACAGGGGCGGGCGGGCTTTCACTCCCCGGGGAGGGGGTCGATAGAGCGCTCCGGTCGGACCCCACCCCTAAAAGGGCTCAATTGACAGGACCCCCAAAATCCCACCGAGACTGACCCCCAGGCCTTGGAGGTGACCCGGACCCAAAATCGGCAAAAATGAAAATGGGATTTTTGGAATCAGCGCGTCGAGGGGGTTCAGAAAAGTCATCAACAGTCTGGCCAGCCACACTCATCAACTCGCATCAACACATATGACGGCCGGCAGCCCAACCTTAACCAGTGCATTGCTCATTTGTGGCCTAGGTCTGCGCTCATACATTTGTTTCCTTCATCTTCAAACGTGTAAACTTCCACGCCCTTGCCACGGCCGCAAACGAGTGTCTTCCCATCCGCTGAGACTCCTACACATTTCAATTCTTTGAGTTTGATGGACATTCTGCGATCTGCAGGAAGAAAAAACAAGAACTAGAAGCACTCAGTCGGCTAGAGCATCCTCTATCCACCCATGCCCCCTGCATTGTATGTGCAGGACTATGCGCAATCGAGAAGCGCCGTCACACCCAACATCCTTGAATGCGTCCTTTAATGGCACACTGCTGTAGGTGACCAATGATGGCAACTACAAACGGAAACAACCTTCGAAATGTCGAACAATCCGCATCCAGCCATCATCCGAGACTGACACCATGGTGTCCCCTGACGCAGATATTGCAACGCTGCTGATACGCTTGGCAAGCTGAAATGTCTCTGAAATGAACAAACAAGGCTCGCAGCGGAAGGCAAAGGCACGGAAGTCAGATGAAGCAAGGATTGTCGGTGCTGCAGTTTCGGCACACATGGCGTTTCTCACAGCCTTTGCAAAGTGTGGCCCCCCAAAGCGCAAAGTGACACCTTTCACCCAAACCTGTAAATGGCAATGGTGTGGGCAAAATCGAAATAATTCAACCATTGGTCATGCCAAATCCTCTAGCTGCAGGCCCCCATCCATGGCATAGGCACCCTGAACACACTTTCTTAGGGTCAGATAGTAAGAGCTAGGTCTAATCCTCAAACCAACCTGAAGGCTGACCCTCAGGCTAGTATAAGGGTTAGTGCAGACATGCCTGTTTTTGACCCCTTGTGTTGACCCGAACTACTACCATTGGGGTAATGCTCGCCTCAAGGTTAGGGTCACTGGGTTCTCTTGCACCTTTTAGGCTGTAGGGCGGAGGTAACCCTTATAGCAAGCACCAGCAAGTAACAGCAAGCAGCAAGCAGGGTGAAAATGGGTACAACAAGACAGGCTTCCTTTGTGGTAGTTTAGCTTTTGCCCAAATGTACATGGATGATACATATAAGTATGCAGTTGAAACGTGCAAATTGAGCAACAAACCCTCCAGTGGTGTCCGGCTACGGGTGGAGACCGTGCGCTCACCGTACCTTGGAGAGGCATAGTGTGTGTGTGTATGTGTGTGTGTGTGTGTATTACATGTGCATGTTTATGTTTGTATGCGCAAGTGCGTCTACATTGGTATGCATGTGTGTATGCCTATTGCCAATTGCCCCGCCACGGCCCCTGGGGTGGCTCTCTGCGTGATCCAGCATCTCTTGATGCAGGGGTGTGTGTGTGTGTGTGTGTGTGTGTGTGTGTGCGTGTGTGTGTGTGTGTGTGTGTGTGTGTGTGTGTGTGTACCCAGGCTTCTGTGTGTCGTGTACAGACCTCTGGTCAAGCTGGGCTGCCAGAGGCTGCCCTCGAACTCGAGTAGCGGGCGTTGCACCGGGATGCGTGCCTCTGCCCCTTTGCCTGTACCAGAGAAAGGCGCCTGGCACGTGTCACGTACTGCTCCTGTAACTGCTTTTGACACATGCCAGAGGATACCAAGTCCACTCAGGACGCCCTGACCAGTACCCTCCATATCCATGAAGCCTAACCTGCCTCCAACCCACTATGATGCTCTCATATTCCATGTACCCAATATTGGAAACAGCGGGGTGCCTGAGCAGCGACATGCAGGACAGCGCTACGTGCTGTTTGGTGTAAGAAAGTCCACTGAGTGGGAAGGGCGTGGTCACTCCTGCCTACTACGGGGTTTTCACCTGGACAATGACTTATCGACGGGGGTTTGTTTGTCGCCTTTATCATGTGTGTGTGTCTTATATCTATGCATCATACCATCATACATAGACGCACACACAAATACAAATGCATAGATCACAAACACAAACACACACACGATTGCAACACAAACGGGCACACAAGGTGTTTTCCAAGTGTCAAAATCCTCGTTAGGTGCGGCGTCAAAACAAAGACATGTTCAAATGCGGCCCTAGGCACCTTTCGAAAGAAAATTGACATCCACCAGAGCACCGCATAAGCCCAGCCCGAGTCCAGATCACATCACATATGTTTGATTGATTGTTTATACGAAGTTGCAGCGATCCAGCATATCGTTGGGGCAGCAGGGCTGCCATAGGTGGACCCTCATCTAACGTCGCACCCATGCAAACATCCATTTTTCAATTCAGGGGAACCGCCTACGGGGCTACATGAAAAAATAGCTGGCCAATCCTGAGGGTATCTGAACTTGCACTTGCTTAAGACAACAGCAGTACTCGTTCGGAAAAGAGGAGGAAGCATGCGATTAGTTTGAGCCATGCAATGTGCAGAGGGCTGACTGCCAGAGAAGAAAAAAAAGTTGCTGCCAAAAACTGCACACCTATGCAAAAGAGGTGCTTTTCAAAATTTGGCACTGATGGTTTCCTACAAGGGCATAAGATACCCATAGTGGTCACAGTCAACTCTCCCTTCTCGAAATCCATTGACTGTAATGCTACGGTGCCATCTTCTGAACCAACAACACAGATATCCTTCTCAGTGGCCATCGCCATGCAAACAACAGCAGTGCCGGTACTCTGGACGTCGAGGGAGGCCATCTCGTCCGTTGGCGGAAGCAACGATTCAGCCGATTCAGCTGAAATGGCAACAGAGAGGCAGTAACCAAAAGCATCGCATCAAACACTCAAACGGCACGGGCGAACAATCAATCCTGGGATACCAACATACTGGACGTGAAGCAATTTCGACGCACAGAGCACTGTGTGATGGGACCCGCAAACTCAAAGGTCCTCTTTTTGTGTAACAATGCTTGTAACGTTTCTGCTGTGTCTGGCCCACTTGTCACGATGCATGAACAGCATGGCAGTCTTCACATGGAGAGGTTGACTTGTGCCACTACACACTCGCCTCCTCAAAAAGTGCATGCAATAAGTGTCTGCTGAAGGTGTGTTGGCATGTCACTGCTGAAAGCATGTGGTATCATGGAGTGTTGTGTGTCGTGTTGCGTGATGTGGTGTGGTGTGTGGGCAGTGTGGGGCGGTGGCATGGTGCGGTGTGATGGACTGTGGTGTGGTGTTTTGTGTTGTGTTGTGTTGTGAATTGATTTGCGATTGTATGGTGCTGTGCTCGTGGGGTGTGTGGCAGTCTGGTGGTCTGGTGTGATGAAGTGTCATGTGGTGTGGTCTGTGACTAAAGGTGGTTGTCTGTGCTGTTGAGGAACTGCAGGTGCATGTACCCATGTGGGTGGATTTAGGCAACCCCCGTTAGCAAATTGATCATGATCCAAACATTCCAACCAACACGAGGTGAAAAACAATGCAGAGGCGTTTCTGCTTTCAGAGCTTTACCCCAACACAATAAACATCCCCGTACCCCTTCTCAGCATGGTGGTGGGAGACCAGACACCTTATGCCAGGGTACAGACCGAACAACAAGCAGAACCCCAGGTGACAACAAGGGCAACCACACACCAGATGAGGCAAAGCTCAATTCATGATCATTTGTTGATGCTGTCCAGTTTGCACCATGTAGTTCACGAAGATGGCGGCGAATATCAAACAACTCCTTATTGCGGTCCAACGATGCAACTGCTTCCGTCAAAAAATTCAAAATATTTACGCAGACGTCGTCAGGCTCTTCTACACACACACACACACACACAAGAAGGCAAGGATGTACACATACACATTACAAGACAAGATGACTGCAACACCAGAGGGTTCACACACATACGCGCGCGCGCTTGTGTGGGAAACAATGAAGCAATGACCAATAACCCAGTGTGGACGATAGAAAGCACAACAATGCAAAGGCCACAGGGCACAAGTCACCGAACACCTCGTCAGGCCAATCAGAACAAAGACGTGTCTGAGGCAAGGCATCTTTCTGCAAGTAGCATAGGAGGGAATGTGTACCAACGATGGTCCAATGGTGCTGGTGTGATGTCCTGAATCCTTGGACCTCATGTTGGTATGCACTCTGCGTCTTATGCTAATTTCGTGCACAGCGTAATGTGTCGAGGGGCCAGAAGTACCCATGGTTTTGGTCACTCGTGCCACCCCGTGTTCATTACATTGTTGCCTGCGAGAGGGGAATGTTTGAGTCGTGGGATGCAACACTGCTCACATGCTGTTACCAAATTCATGGGGTCAGGCAACACAAGTCAAACAGGGAGATTTAGGACCATGAACGTTGTTTTGGCACTCGCACCTCGTCTCCACAAATTAGTGCGCCACAGGCCCCAAGCGCCCTCATTAGAGGAGTGAAAAATTATGGCAACCAGACAAAACAGGAGACAGGCTCTCAAACACACACACGGCAGAGCAATGCAAACATGACAAACACATACACACACACACACACACCTCCAGTCCATGGCTTACATGTCAGCTGGTTCGTGGATGGCTCACAATTGTTGGGTTTGTCGTCCACGAGCACCACACGGGATGGTCGAAAGGCATCCAAGTTTTTCTTGTATGAAGGATGCCCTTTGGCATTGAAGCTTACGGTTTTCATAGCTTCACGGTATAGAACCATGGGATTGATATCCTTAAACAAGCGCTTGATGACGTCCTGCGGATTCCAACCTCGGTCAGAAGCGGTGTACACCATCACACGGATTCGTCCTTTCTGTTGCTCGTCGTGCAACCAATCACGCAACTGACCCCAATAAGGGCGGATTGTGCGTTTAAAGACCTTGCTCTGTGGGATACAAACAAGACTTATACTGATAACACACATAATCTCGTCACAGTCTGGGCTTGCTGAATGATTTGCCGGTCGTGGGTTGACCCTCCGCCTTGCCAAGCTGCCCACAAAGAGTGCCCAACAAATTCCACATGGTTGCTATGAACTCCTCAATGCTCCATCATTCAGCATGGCCCCCATTAAATTCCAAGGGCTTTCGCACTGTTGTTGTTAATACATTGAAGCTCTGTGGTATGCAACCTGGGTTGCACCACCAGATACACACCTCACATCCTTGTAACAGCTGTTGGACAACTACAGGACTACAAAGCGCAACAGTGAACTATGTTCGATGACCTCCTCATCAATCATCATATTCCCATCACACAATTGTGACCACCCACCAAATTCAACTTTAAACACAACTTGGAAAGGGAAGGGGGGGGGGGTCCCTCACCACCGGTCCCCTAGGGGCTTGGGCGTCCCTCCTTGTTCCAAGGTTTTGTTCTCGTCCCCAACCCGGAGCAGCAGGTTTGTGAAGGTGGAAAACAAAACACCTGAACGGTAATGTAAAAGACATCATCCGTATCCCTATCGCCACAAGATACTTCGTTATGATGGATGATCGTTTGGTCCAAGTCAAAGACAACCACAAGGCGATTCCATGGCCCTTCCAAATGCTCCTTCCATTGTTCCACGAACGTAACTGCGGCGTCGGGCAGGGTCGCCTTCATCAGGGTATGCACGTGCAAATGGTGTTGATGAATATCGACCTTCGCGGTTTTATCTCCTAAGTAGAGTTGTTGCGATGATTCATCGCATTCACCCAAGAGTGTTGCTCGTTGGAGCACTTGATTTGCAAAAATGTAACCCTCAGGCTTTTCAGCTATCTTGAACAGGGATTGCAGCAGTTCGCTCGGCAACACCGAATGGTGTTGATCAGCAAGGGCAGAATGCCTTTCAGCACCCGCAATTTGTTCATTCACGAAGGCTTGCAGAGTTAATGTTTGGCTGCGTCCGAGGGCATCAAGAACCTCAATTGTAGCATCATTGAAATGTGCTTGGAGACCAGCGAGCTCGACTTGTTGGTGCAAGATATTGGCCAGATGAGAAAAGATTCCAGACAACCATGTTTGATATGGCCCCGGAGGCGAAAGCTGCATCAAGTTCTCGAAATTCGTGATACTGTCTTTAAGTCTGGCAACTTGCAACTGCATGTCATCTTGGTGTTCCTTCATCACCTCAATCATGAGGTCAACAGAGTTGATGTATCCATGAACTTGCGTCAGCCCAGACAATCGTGCCGATAGCCGGCGAGCCTTGCGGGGAGCATAGGGGGAGAGAGGACTTGCCCAACCAAATGACAGAGCGGATGCAGAGGGTGCTGGTGGAGAAGGTCGGCCGGGCAGCTTGACCTTCAGCTGTCCTGCAAAAAAAGTGCAAAGAAATGCCATCCTTCCCCACAGTGTGCAACATATCAAATGGGCTAGCATGTAGTAGGCTACAACACGTAGTCATGTGACTTAATGTGATTTGTACGGGAGGCATTTGGGGCGGAATCGTCCCGAATGTGGGAAGTTTGGGCTGAGACACCGAGAACATGGGCCCATTGGGGCGGGTTCACCCACAATGCCGGGGATTGGAGCAGAGTGGGTGATATCAAAGGATTCACTTGGGGGATGTAGGCCGTCATGTTAGCTATAAAAGGAAGACAAATGCCACGGGGCAATTTCATGAACGAATAGGTTGTGTCGAACAACATACGCTGCATGTTGGCGATGGACCCTTTTTCACCTTCCCGTAGCCAAACGCCATATCCCAGTAACTCATCGTTCAGGGCGCTATCAGTCAAATCTTTTGGAAGAACAGTGCCTTGGAGCTCAGCAACAACTTGGAGTTGTGTTTCAGCACGTGATTGACTCCTCCGCACCATTTGCACTTTTTGCGGTCTACAACACGTAGCGACAAACGGTATACAACGAGATCACAAAATCGCCATAGGCACTTGGAGTGTGTGATGCCTAGGTGCCATTAAAACAACGGGATGGTGTGTGCAATGGAGGGCAAGTGCAAACCGCATTGCAAAACACAAGGCAAGACGAAACTTCAATGAAACCTACTTTGTGCTAGAGCACTGCCAAGTAGAGTCGGGAAAGGCAACGCTCATGAAGAAAAGTCACCACATCACACCAGCCGCCACCTCGAAAACACAAAAATCAAGTATATAAGGACAAATGTAACCGAGAATCCGTTTCCCGTGATCACCGCCAAAGGATTTTGAACCCTTGAATAAGTACTGTTTAATCAACAGTTATTGGCAAAGAATGGGCCAACAAGAAGACAAAACACAAAACATACCTGATTTCGGTAACCGATGCAATGGTAACGCTCTCGGGCTCCAGCTTTGCCATTGATGCTATAGCAGCCCGAAACATAGCCTCATCAAACCATTCCAGTAGCATTGGTACGTGCACAGTAATTGTCACTGGACAATGGGAGAAACATCAAGTGACCTCAGCCTAGGGGCAATGAACATATACGACGGCTTGAAATCACATAAAAGATACAATATTGAAGTCGTCTTGAGTTCCGGGAGCCATACAATTCTGCTTTTTCACAAGGCCTAAGAGGCATGATTGAGAGGCCCTTGCTTGACGGGGGGGCATACCCTCCAACTGTGTCGGGGCTTCAACTTCTCTGCACCGCTACGCTCCTCGATGTGGTATGCCGGCCTACCAGGCCATAATGTGATATCTAAGTAGCATTGTGTCATTCCTTCCTTCTGCAGGTGCCAACCGCTACAACTAGCCCAGTTGTTGGCTTCCCAATAATGACCTCACCGACCAGCCCTTTACCTTTGCAATTCTTGTGCTACACTACCGTGTGGTGAAACACCGTCCCCCCCCCTCCTTCCACCCTCGAGCATGACTAGCAGCTCAGGCACTAGAAAACATTCATGCAATAAAGTATGCGATATTTGAGCTTGCTTTTTTTTCAACCCTTGCGGATATTTCGCTTTAACACAAGACAACCAGGGTCCCTTCGCTACAAAATTGTGCCGCCCTAGCACGTGTGGAAATAGTGTCATACAATTGCTTCAACACACGAGTCTTCAAATGCAACCTGTGTATCGCAGCACTCATGTCTTCGGGTGTTGTCCTGCCGGGCCGCAGAACACCGTGCAACACAACATGCACCACAGCAAGTCTCACAACCAAAAAACTTATGGCATATTGTGCGCAGCATAGGATAGCAGCAAATAGTATGTGGGGAACGCAGTACCTTCTGCCGGTGGTCGCGTTGGCCTGGGTGCCGGTGGGTGTGGTTTGTTAAATAGCCGTTGTGCCGTGCAGTCTTTGGGCCGAAAGTCATCTACGAAGTTAAAATCCCTTAGGACTCCGGCTAGTATCACTGCAGAAATTGCATATTTGGCGACATAGTGCTCCGTCTGTTGGTACTCCTTCAAAAACGAGAGCACGCGCTCCTTTGCGGTAGGATCTGTTGGACTCCCGAAGAACTCTGACAAGATGTAATGTAGGGCCGCCAAATGAGAGGGGTATCTTTCAGAGAATCCTTGACCGCGGTAGGACCTAAGAGACAAAGTGCCACAGTGCTGTCAAACTTGCGAGCAATCTTTGCAACGTACAAACACAACAAAACAATGGGCACCTTGACGTGTTACTAGCCAAACCTCGATATTCTTACCCCGGTTTGCTAGATGTGATGATTTGATAGATGTGAGGCAACGGCCCGAGAGCGCAAGCAAATTTGCGGGCGGGACCCAACATAGCGAAAAATTGCCACAAAAAAACCCTGAATTTCAAAAAACATCAATCTCAATCCAATGGTGTTGTGTAGCATGCAATAGCAAAGGAACACAACTTTCACAACGTGTTTTCAACACCCTATTTTTTCTCGGCATATGTATCGTTAGCCAAATATGGTTGCTGCTAGCTGACCCTGGCCACAGCTTGGTGGTTGGCGGGGTGGGTGGCTGCCTGGCTGGTCAATTGTGCCGTCAAAAGGTGAATAGGGCAGTCAGGTGTTGTCAATACAAAAAGGGCTAAGTTCGCAGAAGTGCTCTTTTGAAAACTGTGTCATAAAATGAAATGTTACAACCTCTCTCTATATTGTTGCTCCCTTGGATTGCAAAATGATCCAATGGTTGCAAGGCTTACACATAACGAGGGCGGCAAATGGTGCAAAGGGGAAAGACAGGGTTCAATGTGTCCGCAACAGATAAATGCGCATAGGGCAAAAGGTGGAGACATCATGCACACTGTGAATAGCGAAGGCACTCAACCAGTACCAAACAATTCACAGCAAGGAGGCCATTTACCAATATTTGTGGGAGACAAGTGAGAAAGGTAGCCAAAAGATTGAATGCAAGATTGCAACACATTTTGGGGACGAATCGCTCAGACACAACATAAATTACCTGGTGATCGGATCAGGCTCGGGAATCACAGCGATGATGCGCAAGATTCTATTATTAGACAAGCAAGACTTGCCACGTGCTGCGCTTTCTTGATGAATGTGCCCGATGGTGCGTACGCACTCTGCCCACACAAAGGGGCATATCCCAAGATTTTGTAGTATTCGGCCTGTAACAAACTCAAAGGTCCAATTGAAGAGCTGCTTAAGCCCAAGGTCACTTAGAGCACTTGTGTAAGACTGGGCCACAGACACCGTGCGCAAAATTTTGATGAAATCTTGGAACTGAGCACCTTCGGATGAATGAGGAATCTTTAGCAACTTATCAACGGCGGCTCCAGCCAGACAATCTGGAGATGCTCCTAGAAGATGCCCAAATAATTGTGCCATTGCACAGGGCTCTGAGGATATTGTGGTGGTCATGAAGGAAAGCACTGTATGTATATATCGGTACATCGGCACACCTTCCACACCTGCCTGCAAGGCACATCAAAGCCTCCAAGTATCCATCGTCCCCTCCTCGAAGGGCAACATGAGGAGACAATGCGTACACACACAGGCCCGGCTCTTTGTAGGAGGATTGATGTGTTGCCATTGAGTCCAGAACCATAGAGAGCGTTGTGCCACACATGTGACGTGCTCTTGATATACCTGACCCCTTCCAACGCCCATCAACCCTGCTGATCCCCGCTGGTACACCTCCTTAATGCTTAGTGGGATGCCACTTTGTGCCCCCCACTCCACCCCACCCATGCACCCTTACATGGTGATGATTGGCAGTATTCAAAGCAAATTCCACCCGGTAGTCTGTGCATTGGGTCGCAGTGTTGGCACATTTGTGGCCCCGCATTTTTTTGTGCCCCCCCCCCCCCCCTGGGAAAAACGCATTTGCCTTGTCACCACGCTGTTGAGTCCTCGTGTTCTGCCCGCAGCCCCGGTGCTAACCAATTGGTTTGGGTTCCGCATAGAAGTCTGCTACACAGTACCCGCACCGTCCTTCTATGCCCCCTTCTCTGCAACATTGCTTTTGTATGGTCTCCACCCCCCACCCAGCCGCAACCTTTGGCTCCTGGACCCCCTCAGCGACGTACCGGGACCCACTGGCGCCTCTAGCGGCGCGCCCTGGCCTGTGGTCATGACGCCCAGCGGCGCTATACTTTTGTAGCAACTCCGTCGCGGCAACTGCGGCAACTGTGCCGCAGTTGCGGCACCGCAACAACTGCGGCACAGTTGCCGCGGTGCGCGGTGCCGCGATGCGGCACCGCGGCAACTCGCCGCGATGTGGTCGTTGGGATGGCCCTCCAGCCACTGGTCCAGCGTGAGGCCGGCGTCCTCCACGCTGCGCGCCCTGCTGATGCTGTTGAAGGCCTGGGACCAGGCGTCGAACCCCTCCTGCTGCTGCTGCAGCTGGTACATCCACTCGTTCTCCTCCATCGCCCGCGAGTTCGGGAGCTGGTAGACCACGACGGGCTTCGCGAACCGCTTCTCGCACTTGCCGAGGCCGGGGAACTGGACCAGGTCGGCGGGGCGGAGCTCGTACCGGTACCGGACCGTGTGCTGCACCTTGTCGTCCGCGAAGACGGTGCCGGCGCCCCCGGCCTTCATCCGCGACAGCGCCACCGCGACCTTCATGGGGCTGCCGACGCACAGCATCGTCTTGAAGCCGCTGTACCCCACGGCCCCCACGTTCGCTTCTCCGGTGGAAAGCCCGATGTTGGCGGCGATGTCGGGGACGTGCACCTTCAGCAGCGCCTGAACGCTGAGGGCCGCTTGGGCAGAGGCGTTGACGGCGTCGCTGCACGGGAAATGCGCGTTGAAGGTGACGATCATCTGATCGCCCAACAGGAGGTCGACGTTCCCGCGGCAGTGCAGCGCGACCTGCCGGGAAACGGAGGACGGCGCGGGGCATTCCGCGGAGAACGGGGCACCGGTGCACGATCCGAAGGAACGACGGACGGTGCCGCACGGTCCGGGGGGATGGACCCCAGTGCCGCACCCGCCTCAATCTAAAGAGGGGGGGGGGGGGGTCTGGGCGCCGCTGACGCGCAAACGGCACATCCCGCCACATTCAGCACAGCCCCGGCACACCAACCACTGGGCTCCGCGAACGCGGAAACGACACCAGCGGGAGCACCGGCCGCAGCGGCCGACACAACGCAGCGCCCCGACGCAACATGCGAAGGGACGAGCGGGTGACTGTCCAGGGCCCCGTAAAGAAACAACCACCGAACGGAATGTCACACAGGGGGTCTGGGGTGGGGCCTGAGTAGTGTGAAGTTGGGGCATCGTGTTCCGCATGCCATCCGCCGTTCCAATGCCACTCCTATGCGAAAGGTCCCGCTCCATTCAAGTGTAGTGACCACCACCGGGACAGAGCCTGGGCTCGGGCTCCGGGACAGAAACCGACCTGATGGACCACAATCACGTAGTGATCGAATACGGACGCAGAGGGGGCCTCTCCCAGCGTCTTAAGCCAGCCACTCGTGCCCAGCAGATTCACCGCAAGCACCGTCACGTTACTTGGGAGCAAAGTGGAGGCCACTGCGGTCTGCAACACTCTGTTCGTGATGACCGCCTCGAAGCTGCTTTTCGAGCCCCGATGCCGGGGCGTGCTCCTGTTCAACTCCAAGTCCGAGGAATTCGGCGAGAGGGTGCCCGACGCCGACGTTGCCGTGATGGATCCGTTCCTGCGCCCTGTCGTCACCACCGACGTGGCTCTGCCCACGACCACTGGCTGCAGCGCTCCGAGATCCATGTCGTCGGCGCTGAACATGTTCATCCTCCTCTTCGATCCGTGTGAAAACAAGGCATCGGGCATGTAGCCCTTGTACTCTTGCAAACGCTTCAACAAAGCTGCGAACGCCACCTGAGTGAGGCAGAAGCCGGGAGGGAATGGAGCCGGGGAGCTTTGACACGGGCGCAGCGGGGGGGATCCAGCCCCTTCCCCAGAACTCCCCCTGATGCATCCGATGGAGCTCCACAGCCGGGCGGGTTGCCGAGGCCCCGGATCACGAACATGCCTCTCAAAGCCCAACTTGCTGAGTGCATGGCGCCCTCGCCATTGAATGCATGGCTCTCGAGTGTGCCCAATGTGGCCCACTAATTCTGTGGAACAGCTGGAGGACCGCTGAATACACGTGTCCACATCCCCACATGCACATAAGCGATTGTGTATGCACACTTTTCCGCGTTTACACAACATAGTCATAGTCATGGTCATAGATCAGCTATCACACCATATACTGGGCCCCATTATAGAGCTACAGGACCATACTTGGCGCTGACACCTGCCACGGTAGGTGTCGGCAGGTATCAGGCAGTTTGGTAGAGGCACATGGAAACACACACACACACACACACACACTTCGTGCGGGAAAACCAGTGGGGACCAAACGCGGGGCACAACGTCAGTGAAGACGAAAGCAAGCGAAGGCAGAGCACTGGTCACCGAGACAATTTCATCAGGCCATTAACAAAAAGGTAGGCAAGGTCCTTTCTGCGACAGGAGTGACAGCGAAGTGGAGTCATGTTATCACAGTGCAATGCAGTACTGGTCACTGATGACCCATTTCCCTGTCCGGCCCTGTCTAGCCAATGAGTGTAAGAGTTGTTGAGGAACGCAGCGCTACTTACATGTCTACCCTGGAGGCACTTTTCTGGAGACGGGTGTAACCACCCGCTCACACACACACAGACTCCCAGGGGGGGCAGTCATGGTTACTGGGCCGGACTTTGGCGGCGTGAAAGTGGAGGATGTCCCAGTCCCCGCACCAAAACCCTGTGGTGCCGTCTGGTGACAGTGAGGGATCCAATTGCCAACCGCTGTAGCTGTCCCCTGCCCAGTGTGCATGTCGTCGCAGCCAAGCGGCGCACATCGTGAGGTGGCAACAGTGTGGCATTGGGAGGAGTGGGCGAATCGTGTAGAGATAGCGGACAGTGGCTGTGTGGTCGTTGGGGCTCGTTGACAGGCCCCTAGTAACTGCCGAATGGGCTGCCCTGGTGACCTGCGGCAGTGCATACCCGCTGAGAAGGGCTATTTGCAACCAAATGGAGAGGGACAGCAGCTCCCCCGCCCATGTCGTGGCCCATGGGCGTGCGTTGCTTAGGGCGCCCGTCATGATACCCGGGAGGTAGGCAGGATAGGCGCTTGTAGGAGACACGAGGGGGGGGTGCACTTTTCAAGCTCCAGGTTGAGGAGAGCGCGTTGGGGTGCAAGTACGCCAGCCCCTTACCCGTTTCTCCGCGGATCATGTCAAACCCGAGGGTTGTGGTGGACGTTGAGTGGCAACGATGTTTGCAGGCGTCCCCATGACCTGACATACACTCACAGAGCACATCAAGTCCCCATGCCTCGCCCAGCAGGTTACACACACACACAGGTCCGGCAGGTGTTGACAGGTGTCACTAAATGTTTGGGCAGGTGTTGGCAGGTGTCATAAAAGGTTGCGGCAGGTGTTAGCGCCAAGTATGTACCGGACCTGCTGGGGTGCAGCGTCTTCGGGGGGTACTCGCGGGGAGATGCTTGCCGGGGGACCAAACCAACTGGCACTCCATGACCGCCCCATGAGGAGGCCGCTCTGACCGACCTTCAGCAGGTGGAGTGGGATATCCGCATACCACTCGCAGCCATCAACGCTGCCCTCCATTGGCAGTACGGCCAGCAGGATGCGTGCCCGCGGAAAGGCCCGGGCATCGGGGGCCGACCGTGGCAGCACCACAACGTCCAATATACATTTGTGCATCAGGAGCCTGGACGGCCGGTATCCCCAATCCTCTGGGTCCTCCGTCACGCTGTGGACGATCTCAGGTACCCCGAGAACCCACGGCAGGGGGGGCACCCACCCCCTCCATCGCGGTGCCATACACCGCCCCTGCTGTGGCCGGTCAGGACGGCCTGCACCAGTGGAGCCACCGCGGGAGGGTGGTCAAACCACCCGAGGAAGGCCATCTCTGGATCCCTAAGGTGCCTGGCTGGCGTGCCAAGGGCGGCATACGGTTGCACCCAAGAGAAACATTGCAGCCGCGGTTGCTGAGCACAACGCATTGGGCATGGTCTCCCCCTTGGCACGGCATACGGTACAGGCCACCGTGCAGTCCTACCCCAACTGTGGCCAAAATTACCCTTGCAACGCCCCCCTCCCCCTGCGCCAGCAGGAGGGGGCAATGGGGAGGGGAGAGGGGAGGAGCGGAAGGGCGCGGATGTGTTTTTTTTGGGGGGGGGTGGTACATAGGAAAAGTGGAGAAGAGGCAGAGCAGAGGGGACGGGGGTCCGTCCAAACTCTTCGTGTGCGCATGACGGACAGCGCTGCATGCAGCAGCTGGTCTTCGGCGGACAGGGTGCTCAGCGCCGGCCTTCCGATTCACAAGCCCCCGACGTCTGCTGGCTGTACTCCGTGGCAGGAGGCAGGGCCAGAAGGGCACTCATCAGCCACCGCAACAGCACTCGCAAATCCCGCACGCTGCACCCATGTACTGACCTGTATTCTGTGGAACTCCGTCACCGGTGAGCTCGTGAAGTCTCGGAAGTCCTCCACCTTCATGGCTGCGGCGGCCTCCATCATGTGCACAATGTACCTCAGCCCCGACGTCAGCCAGACTGTGCCCAAGATGCTGATGGTCACCACCGCGATCAATATCGCGCCCACAAGGCCCAGAGCCATGTAAGCGCTCCTCTGCAACACCAGCACGTCATGCTCCTTTACCTCCCTCAAATGGGCCATCTGATGCATTTCGGCTTCGTGGAGCTCCGACAGCCCTTTGATGAGAGACAGACGCACTTTGCGCTGCGAATCTGTGTGCAGCTCAAGTGCCACAGTCCGTGTGCGATACTCAACCCCAATCAGCTCATCGAGGCTGCGCTGCTCGAGCTCCACCAAATTCCTGTTCGTGGATTCCAGATCGGAGCGCAGGTGCTGGTGCATCGCCTGCGTTGCTGCCTTCATATCAGCGGTCGCGGTTGCTGTCATGCGCTCCACTTCGCCGTGGACCTCTTCCCGGTCAAAGCCCACGACAACGAAGTAGTCCAAGCCCTCCACGTGATCCGGAAAGATGTCCCACAATACCCCGTGGAGCTCCAACGCGGCGTGCTCGCCAATGCGGCGCCGCCGTGGCTGCAGCCACTTGCTCAGCAGCACGAGCTCATCGTCGAGTGCGTCCGAAAGGGGCCGGCTCTGGGACACCACCTGACCATTGGGGTCCAGGGTCACTTGGGTGCTGCTCCCCAGGCGCGTGCCCAGCATGCTCAGTGACTCGTCGTTGACCACGATGGCAATGTGTGTGTTGTCCGAATACTTCAGCGTCTTCAGAAAGTCGTCCAGCTGGTGCAGCATCAGATCAACCCCCACCACCCCGGCCAGTGCTCGGGGGCCCTGCCCGGTGTCGTTGTACAGCGGCAGCGTCATGGCCAGCGCCATGCTCTGAGAGAACGCCTCCATGTGTGGCCCCGACATGCGGTTCACTGGGGGCCCCGTCGCGTTGCCGTGCCACCGGTACCAGGCCTGGCATCGCGCGTCGTACCCGCAGGCCCCTGCGCAGATGTGTGCGCAGAGCTGCGGCGGCGCGGGGCTGTACTGCGGCCGCTCCGTCCGCAGCCGGACGTCCCAACGCGCGTGCGCTGCCTCGGGCGACGTGCGGTTGCGCACCGGCCATATCGCGAAGGCCCGCCCTCTGGCGTCGGTGTCGTTGAGTGACGCGGGATCCACATCGACGTTCATCACTGCCCCCAGTCCCCAGGGGTCGCAGAAGTACAGTCTGCCCTGTTCGGTGCCGACGTACGCCCCGATGCCGGGGGTCGTGGCCGCCACGCGGCACTGCATGGCAAGAATGGCGACGTCTTGTTGCGGCGTGGAGGACGCGGGGTGTCCTGGCACGGGGAGTGTGAGGTCCACCAGCCCCTGGTGGTAGAGGTCGGCATTGAGAAGGTTGGCGGTGGCCGTGGCGAGGATCAGGCGTCGGAATTCTGCATCGGCCTTCCTGGCGAGTTCCAGACGGAAGCGGCCTGCAAACTGACGCGTGAGAGCATCGGAGGCATTGATCAACTCTCGGACATTTGATGCAAAGACGTCGGTGAGGAGGTCCAGTTCCTGGGTGTTTTGGGCAGCGGAGTCTTTCACTAGGCGCTCTAGACCAATCGTGACATTGAAAAGTTGTCGTTCGAAATCCTGTATGACTAGTTCCGTGTGGTCCAGGACGGCGCTTGATGTATTCGTCGCTAAGCTCGAGCAATTGCCGGCAATCTTTTTGACAAGGCCCTCATCCTCCTTGGTGACCTCCCGAATGAGATCCTCAAACTCCAAGAGCATCTCCAAGAACCGTGCTTGTGAGGAACCAAAAGTGATGCCCCACCCAACCAAGGCGCAAATCATGATAGCAGCAGTAAGTACAAGAGCAAACAACACAGCCAGCCTCATTCTCCAATGTGCAGTGACCACCGGAGTCGATCTGTAAAACGGAGGCGAGAGAGGGGGGTCACAATCATGATGCAATTTTTTTTTGCACAATGCACTCGAGGAATTCTATGCAACGCTCGGCCCGATGACATGCACACAAGTAATTCATATGTGTGTGAGACGTGGGCGTGCGCATTGGCTTGATCGGCTTTCATTTTCACATTGGTGGCATTTGTAGCGTTTCGCGCCCGCAATATCACAGATATTGGTGTGAGGCTAGGCAGTCCATGCTAGCCGTGACTTCGTGGCGGAGGCTCCTGCTTTGCACAACTGCTTTGCACAAAAAGAAAAGGATGACCGGAGCACATCCTCACTGGTCTTCCTTTGTTTTGTTGTCGAGTCTATCTTCGGATACTGCAAAGGCTTCGGCACAAGCACACAGGGCACAATGAGCGAGCGACAAATATGTGTGCCGCAAGTAAATCTCCCCCGCAAGGGGCCGACGGCTGTAGGGCGACCGGGGGAGGGGCCCCCGCCGCCGTTGTCCGCGACCAAAACCTGTACTAATCGCGATATTTGGCGAAATTTTCGAAATCGTTCCGCACACCTCACACCTTACCCCTTAAAACAATCATCTTGGAAAATATAAAAACGCGCCTTTTCGACTTTTTGGTCGTTGATGGTCGTTTTAGGGAAATAGCACAGTTTTGAGCAGGTTTTCAACGAGTCTCGGCAATATTTTTGCTAAATTTTCGACATGCGGCTGGACGCCGTTTTGCCCCATGTTGTTCCCCCTTACAATGATTAGCTCGGGTACCGTTATGCTGTTTTCGGGGCACTTTGAGCTTTTAGGGCAGTTTTGCACCAAAAGTGGGGCAAACATTTCTACAAGCGCAATCTGAACCCCGATGAGGGTATCCATGGACCACGATGGATTGCTCGCAAGAAACAAGACTCGCTAGACTCGGTTTCTTTGGGGTGTGCCGCACAGAAACCGAGACTGGCGGCCGTGACACTGGTTTTTTCGGTGTATGTTCGTCACGGAGCCACATACATTGATCATGTGCCAATCCATGTTCAAGCAATACCATGTGATATGTATACCCAAAGGAGAACCGCCACTCAATTCTCCCTGATCCCTGCTAGTTCTAGACTCCAACCCACATGCGATGTGGAAACATGCAACATCATAACAAGCACCCATGCCCATTCTGCGACAGCCATTTCGGTTCCCCATGTCTCCCCGTGATAGGATAGATTATTATCATGCATGCAGCGCTGCATGTGTATGTTTGTTGCAGTGCAGGTGTGTGCAGTGCATTCATTCGTGGTGGTGGTTACAAAGAGGGTAGCACAAGGAATATGTGACAAAGCATGCCTTCGTCTTTGCTGGGAATGTTTGGAGCTTTCGAAATTTTCGGTGTGGGCACCAAGGGAGGTTTTGTGACGCCGTAGATTCAACGGATCCTAGCCTTGCCGCCCCCCCCTCCCCCCCATGGATTCTGCGGATTCTGCGGATCCCGCAGACTTTCCAACCATGTCTTAGCTTGGATGGCCGGAAAATGACCGGCCCAAGCTGCCCGAGCCCCCCTTTCCGTCCCGACGTGTCGGCGGAAACTCCAAGGCAATAGGGGGCTAGGCAGGGGTTCTTCGGTCCTCCGCTCGAGGATCCGCTCCAATCCAAGCAAGGTGCGGACCTCAGTTCTGCGTGGATTGTATTGTCTAGTCCCCCCTTGTAGCCGGACTCACCCTCGTCACCCTCCGAGACTGTTTCATAAGTAATTCATAGGCACTAGTGTGACGTGGAATACAAGCAAAAGCAAACCAATGGTCCATGAACAATCTTACAAAAAATTTGTTGAAAAGTACTCCCAATAATGTGGTATGCCACGAAAGCAAAAGTGAAACAATGCCAGACACATTAGGGGTTTGGAACCATGTCGGACACATGAGGGGCTCAGATCCATATTGGACACATTAGGGGCTCAGAACCATGTTGGGTGTCCTTCTCTGCTTGGTAAACCCTGCCTTGGTGATGCGCGATTCCCCCAAGTCTCGAAAGCGCCCTCGATTTTGGTACAACCCTCACTGACACTGCAGGTCACCATAGGGAGCATGTTGTTACACACTTTTGTTACACACTTCCTCGGCCTCCCAAATAAGAGGAGGTGTTGCCCTAAAAGGAAAAAGAATCACCCCTTGCCCTGAGATAATGTTGGGAGTGGTGACCCCATACCACTTCCCTTGTGGGGCAAACGGAGTGGATAGGGAGCTTGGTTTCTAGGTCCTCGGCGGCATGGACTTGGATTTGCGGTACTCATTTATACGGTTTGAAAAATCAATGGCACAAGTGAAAATGTGCTCCAAAAAATCACTTCTGGAGAGGTCACACGGAGGAGACTCGGGAGAAGACATAGACAAATCAAGCATGGCGGTCGAACGTGCAATGTGCAACGCAGACGTTTCCCATGCTCTATGCACATTCTCAATTTGTGCATCAGCATCCTTACGATAATTGTTGACGGACGCCTCACGTGGAATGTCCTTGACAAATCTTTAGTGAGTTTCGACCTATCATACGGATCCAACGCCACAGACAAATATTTTAACATGTGGGCTAACGGAGGAGAAAGTTCCAAAGGTTGCTCCACCAAAGGCAAAAAAAAATCCTCAGAATCCTCGTTCTCACCCAAAGAATGCTTTGTTAATGCATCACACAAGGCCCACGCTGCATCCTTCGTATCACCCGCTAGAGCTTTGGGTATAGAATTGATGCGCCACAACAAATCAAGGCCAACAAGCACGACATCTCAATAAACATCGAATGAAGTGGCCAATAGTCCTACTTGAGTGAAAATATTAAGAAGCCGGGATAAGTTCCCTTGACCGTAACCAGCTCCCGACCAATTATCACCCTTGTTAATAATCTCCGCATGGAACTCTTG
Organism: Eutreptiella sp. 'Long Island Sound 2002'; assembly: GCA_964036045.1. Lineage (NCBI taxonomy): Eukaryota > Euglenozoa > Euglenophyceae > Eutreptiales > Eutreptiaceae > Eutreptiella > Eutreptiella sp. 'Long Island Sound 2002'. The sequence goes on from OZ038400.1 coordinate 9,627,962, forward strand.
AGGTGCCAAGGTGGCATATTGTACCAGGTTCTCCATAAACAACCGCCAGCTGGAATCCAACACTGATTGGTCCGTAGCGCACAGTGATTGCCGGGTAGTAATCGTAACAGAACGAACGGCTAAATCCATGGTAATTATAGATAAACCAAGTGGGACTTTTGAACGACAGGACTATCCGCCGCCGGCGGCGACAAAAAACCTACCGCCGGTAGTAGAGGGACAATGTCCAGAGCTGCCCTGTGCCAGGAAGGAGCCTTCCTTGATGCTGGCCACGAGGCTGTTTGCGACTTGTGTGTTCGCTCTGCACGCCCCAGTAGTGCATTCTTCAGCCACCATTCTTCAAGCACCTCGTCATTAGCCCCCCAATCAATGGATCTACTGATTCTGGATTCACGGATACTGTGATACGCTGCTCTAAGGCGTGGTGCAGAACCCCCCCAATTTGGGGGGTTGTTAATATGGTTCCAACTCAGGGTTTCAGGTGTTACGTAACCTCCGCGATAACCCCCGTGATAACTAGTTTTCCCGTGATAACTACCGCGATAACCCCCGCGATGACTAGGTTATCGCGTGATAACCCCCGCAATAACTAGTGCACTTACCCCGTTCTAACTACTTAGAGCACAAAAAGACCAAATTACAAAAAAGTGCAAAACGGGCAATATTGAGCAAACGAGACATGCAAGGCACACTGTTGCATCATAGTGCACCCATGATCGCGCTTCATTTGCTCATGTTCCATGTTTCCCCTCTTGGTCTTAGACCTCGATTTCTTTATCATGGCCCTTGCCGCTACCCATGCTTGGTGCAAGCACCATCAAAAGCTCCTTGGGATTCGTCCCCTTGGCGGACCCGAGGGGTTTACGGTGGCTGACACCTCGGTGAGGAGCCCTGTGGCGAGTCACTTTCACACGGGTGTGGATTTTGGACTCATCATCCATAAATCCCCCTTCATGGTCGAAGACAAGGACCCCTTGGTTCTCAGCAACTACATCTTTGAGTTGCTTGAGGTAAATCCAGGGGTTGTTTGGATTTTTGATCGAGCTCCATCTGGAGGATGTGGAGGTGGTGGTGGAGTCCGTCACAGGCCACGCCGAGAAGGGTGCGGGGACCAAGACGACCCTCCATGTGGGTTAGGAGGAAGAGGAGGACGAAGGGGAGGGCGAGGAGGAGGAGGCGGTGGGGGGCGGGAGGGGGGAAGGACAAGCCCCACCACCCCCTCATGATTGGTGTGCAAAAGGTAAGAATTAGACTTGGTAAGAGGAAGGGGAAGACGGATGGTTGGTTTCCCCAACCCCTCACCCACAACACCCGCCGGGCCCGGTGCCCCTGCACAATGGTTTGTTGCTCCAAGAGGATCTTGCTCTTGCCCGTCCAGCGCACCACATCAATAAGATGTCTCCTTTTTGTAGGAACATGAATCGCAATCGTGACCGTGTTCTTCATCCGGCAAAGGACAATCCAATTCCGGTTCCGACCCCGATCCCAGGATTCGGCCGCGCGGCTCACGTCGTGGTGATAGAGCATGCAAAGGAGGCCGCATCCGGTCGTGCATTGGGGTGGTAGATCCCAAGGAGCGAAGTGCCGTCGATTCAGCGCATCCCGTCCTGAGGTACCATCCCTCCCCTTGCACTCTACATGGGGAGCCATCAAATGCCCTAGTCCCATTGGCGGGACCGGCCAAGAGGGAATCCTTGCACTACACGTGCACTACACGCACAGTGCGCGCTACTTTTAGACTAGATCCCCCCTGAGGAGCCTCCAGGCATGCCCCTTCCAAGCGGCCTTAAAATTAGGCGACCCCCACTACCATGGCCTTGGGGGTGTAAATTAGCCGAAGGGTGTAAAAGTTGCAATCTGACATGGAAAATCTTTTTTTAGTTTTTTCACTGAAAAATATTGCTTCCAAATTTGATGGGTTTTACTCTCCTTAAACTTGTGTGTGCTGGAATTCCTTGTGCCTTAACATTGTGTACCGACACAATATCACACAATCATGTCGGACATCTGACATCAACATTGCACAACCCTCCTCCCATACATAGTCATCTTGGAATTTGGAAAACCTGAATGGCTATGCGAAAAAGGGAGCACATGAACAACATGCTAGAAGTTGTGCTCCAGAGGTTTGTGAAAATCTCTGAACTATTGAGAGATGGAATCCAAAGTAAGGTGTGTTGTGTACATTAGACTGGGGTGTGCACCCCTCGTATTCAGTTGGAATTTTGATCAAGAAGGATGGATGACACGTTGGCGATATGAGTCCACAACTACATTTCTTGAACTTGTAGGTTTGCTTTGGTGGTAAACCAGTCGGCTGACTCTCTCCCCGCAACACATCTCTGATATTGTGAAAAAGCACAGCAACAAATGTGCAACATTCTGACCGACATTTCTGAGGTTGTCCACTCCACGACTACCAAGCACGAGAACCGAACACCTGCACTTGGGGATAGACCGGAGGTCCGCACATGTGTGCAGAAGATGGGCGCAAACCGTATGGAATTTGAGCATCAAATTTGGATACCACGTGACGGAGACGAACCGTTTGCTGTGTTGCTGGTGGTGGTCGAATGTCGCGAGCGGTGCAAAATCCCTGACGTTTGTGGCGCATTTGAAAGAGTATGAAAATGCAGCACGGCAGTCCGACAGTGGGGAAATGCTGGACGAGGATTTGGAAGAGATGGCCTGAGGATGATGATGTCTGCGAAGACGTGTTCGACATGGGGGGAGGAGATAACCTACTACGTCAGCCAGTTTGAAAGCTCTTGGGAAAAAAGAAAAGGGCATGCCGAGGTAAACTAACGGGTGGCAAGCACCGGGTGGTGTGTTCAGGTCCAAATTGTCACAAAAATGAAGCACTGCAAGTGAAGATGATGTCAATGGATGAATAAAGGGGAGGGTACCTGCACCACGCACACACCGCACGCTACTTTTGCGGTGTGTACACCCAGAACGTCCTGATTTTACCGAAATGGCTCCTGAGGAGAGCAAACACTTTGGCGACAAAAATGTGATTTAACACCCCTCCTTCCCACAAACATAGCACAATCAAGAGCACAATACACTTGGCACTCGCTTCATAGTCTTTGAAATGGCCCTTGGCCCACAACACGTTCCCCCTGGATTTTGCCAAATAGCTGTGCCTTCTGCGCTGCGTCAGATGCTGCCCCTAATGCATGTCTGGAGGACATCTTTGTGGCAAAGCCATCGAGCATCAGCTCATAGTACGTGTGTTCCTCATCCGTGGTACCGTCTGCCCACACCCCCTGCCAGGGGAGGGCCGTAGGTGAGGTGCAGAAAACAGCACAAGGGGAAAGAAAAAGTTGTCCGTGCACGTGGAAAACGCGCGCACCGCGCGCGCACCGCGTGGTGCACCGCGCGGGCGTCTTTCTCTGGGAGATCAGTGGAAGACTTGGATGTTGTCGGTGGAGGGTTCGTCGGTGGTCAGCTCAATTGCTTCACACAGGGCGCAGACAAGTGTTTTGGGGGTATCACATATTTGTGGTTAGTGCATGTGAAAATAGGGCGAGCATAACTTTGTCATCGATGGCATTTGCTGTACTTGCCGCTAGACATAAGGCACAACCCTAAGGATGCTGCAGTATCATGGCAGAGCCCTGGGGCATAACGCCCTTAACGTGATTGCCTGGAGCAGGGGTCGCCAATAGCATTGTTTCAACTGTCCACACAGTGGCAAGGAGAACATCAGTATGCCCGTCAAGGCCAGGAACCTGGCACAATAGGGTACTGGAGTCTGGTACCCATTATAATACCACACATCATTGAATAGAACGAAAAATTGGCTTAATCATTGATAGGCAATGCACCTTTCAATCGTGTCAACGTTCTGCCCGACTCATCATTGGTACAATACATGAAGCTACACAACTTATTGTGCACCACACAACGAATTCTGCACATGGGTGGGGCGCGCCATGTGGCTCAGAACGCAATTTTGGGGATCCCTGGTCCACATGCCAAACGCCCCCACCCCACCCACTTTTTGCAGTTCTCACCTCTCAAAGGAAGGCCTACAGGCGCATGCTGGCCCACAGTGCACCCTACACGGCTCAAAATGGCCCAACGCCGTCGGTTTGGGACCCCCGAAGTGTCTGGCCGGACCAACACTGGATTCGGGGTGTGGGGTGACAACAGAACACTATTCTGGCCCGCAGGCACACGAAGTGCCGAGTTCTGTCGAATGCACATGCACACCAGCCTGACACACAAAACGACACAAAACAGCCGCGTATAGAAATCCACTCATTGATAACCAGGATCCGCTTCGGCCTCAGCGTGGGCATTGCAACGCAACTTCCAGATATGCTCTTCCACCGTCTGCCTCGTGACGAAGCGCCACACGTGCACTTCCTTCCGCGTCTGGCCGATCCGCCGGACCCGCGCGAGGGCCTGCCGCTCCCACGCCGCCGCAGTGCGCACCGTCTCCGCATCCATCGGGTGCACGAACACGACATGATTGGCCGCCGTCAAGTTGGCCCCCGCGGCGGCTCGCTGCAGCGAGAGCACCAGCACAAACGGGGCGTCGGGCCGGTCCTCCTCCTGGAAACGCTGCAGCACCGCCCCATCCCCAGCGCTGAGGGCGGGGGAGTGGGACCACGCGGCGCCCGAGAGGCGGAGGAACGGCACGCCGTGGGCCTGCAGGGCGCGCCAGACTTTCGCTTCGAGTCCCATCCACTGCACGAAGACCAGGGCCTTCGCCTTCGGGTCCCGCCGGCGGATGTCGCGCAGCCTTTCGGTCACGGCGTTCAGCTTGGACCCGTGCTGCTTCCAGGCCGTCGACATGTCCCTCGCAGGCCCCACGGCGGTGCCGGGCCTCGGCCCCGGGGGTTTGAGCTCCAGCACGACGGACGAGATCTGGGAAGCCTCCGCGGCACTCGGGGCACAGGGGGTTGCGGACGAGGGCCGCCCGGACGCACTCGCCATGAAAGACGTGGGAGCACGGCAGGATGGCCACGGTCCCGATCTCGAGGGTGCTCTCCAGGCAGATGGAGAGCGTTTTCTCATCGCCGGCCTGAAGGGACAAGGACGGCGGTCCCAACGAGCATAGATCCACCGTCTGCTATCACTGTACAGACATGCCACTAGCGTCCGGCAGGGAAACTGGTTCTCAGTAGGAATCGGCCCCGTATCATAGGCCACTCAGTAATGCCCGCCCCACGCACTGGCCACCAGAACTCACTAGCAACATACTGCGTCCAGCGTGTGGCTCAGTAGGGCCCTGACCCTGCTTAAGGGGGCGGAACAACGCCCGTCCTTTGACAAAACGCCTGCCTGAATAGCGTGCAACATCATTCACATGAGGGGCGGACCCATTCATGCTGTGCGACGCAGCCTTTGCACTGCGTGTTGCCGGCGCCTTCTTTTCGACGACCAGGCTTCGGTTCCAATGGTGCGCCGTCCCATTCGGTAACCGCGCCAACAATGCACATGCAGCCACACGTGTTGGTGCCACCAAGGCCCTGCTGCGGGGCCTGCCCAATCCTTCGTAATGGGGCAGGGGGGGGGGATTTCGTGCGGGGGAAATTTCGTCGCACCTTCAAATTTGTGCAGGGTAATGAGACACGGGAAATTTCGTCACACCCAAGCTTTGGTTCCTTGTGGACAACCGGTTGTGTGAAATTTTGGCAGGCCTCCTCAGAGATTAAAAGACGGCGACATTTGCAAAGAAGATGGACTTCCTCATGGTACTCCTTGCGTGGCAGTTGTAGGTGTACAATGTGTCCAGTGGGTCTGATAGGGATGAGCTAATGAAAGTTAAATTAAAGTTGTCCCAACCACATCCGTCAAAGAGGGGTATGTGCGCCTGTGACTGACTGATGGGGTCCCCCCTGATGCATGGACCCGTAGCAAAGAGTGCACCCTCCCCCCCCCCAGGCAACATCATGTCTCATCTATAGGGGAAGCATGGAAGGGAAGCAAGAGGTCTGGCGAGGCACAAAGAGCAGGAAGTTCCCCAAATTGCGCAAAAAATTCCGCGGGGAAAATTTCGCACCAAATTGAAAAACGAAATTTTCCCCACGAAATTGTCCACACACAACCCCCCCCCCCCCTGTAGTGGGTGGGTGTGTGCCAGTGATGGCAATGGCAGCCCATCGCAAGTGTGCACACGAGAGAACTACCATTGCAACAAGCCAGCCCCTGCACTTGAAGGGGGTGTTGTAACACCCCCCCCCGCCCCGAACTTTGTGGATGACTCCAAGTTGCCCCCCAACCCCTTCTGCAGCCCAACTGCCTTCCAGCCGTTTTGCAAACGCTAGGATGGCTGCTGAAACCGTTTCCCAGCCGCGAAAACCTGCTGTAGCAGCCACTCTTGAAGTCTCCTCTCAGCCTCCCTCCCCCTCAAGCGTAGTTCTCCCTCCCACCCCCCGGCCTTTCGCAGTAGGTTACCACCGCAAGACTCAGCCCCTCTAGTACGGATCTCGTGGCGCTGGCCTCCTGGTGAACTCGGCCCCTCCGCAAGGATAGTGTGGCCCTGGACCAAGCCTTTTTTTTAAGGGCTTGGATACCCTCCCACTAGTCCTGGGTTCGAATTCAGGGCGTTACAGTAAGAAGCAGTGGCGAGCCCTTCACGATTTGATGCATTGCATGTGGTTTGATATTGGGTAGGTACTGTGGACAAGGCGGTGAGTGGGTGCCTGCCTGCTTGACTGGAGCCCCCCCCCCCCCGCCTCCTAGGGTAGGGGTGGGACAAAAGCAGTGCCTGCCCTGAAAAAGTGCCTGCCTCTTCCAAGATTTCACCCCCCCCCCCCCCCCGCTATCACAAAAAAGGCTTGCCCTGGAACCAGGCCAGACCGGATTACCTGGACTTCAGCGTGGGGCCTTGGTGCCCCCATCGACACCAAGGGAAAGAGCGTGGGGTTCTGAAAATTAAAAAAGGCTGGGGCGGCAGAGCTTGCGTCAATGTTCGTGGTTGTGTGGGTCACCTATGGCCACCCCCAAGATACAAACGGCAGTCCTTCTTCATTTCACAGTCATGCCAACACAAATACTTCTCTTACTACCCTGGGCCAACGTGGTAGGAATTTGGGCCATCTCAGGATGAATTTGAGCCATCTTGGTAGGAATTTGGGCCATCTCAGTGTAAATTTGAGCCATGTTGGTCGGAGCGTGGTCGTCTGAGTGTGAATTTGAGCCATGTTGGTCGGAATTTGGAACATCTCACTTTTTTGGTGCCTTTTTCATGGCAGGAATTTGGGGCATCTCGGTGTGAATTTGAGCCATCTTGGTAAGAACTTGGGCCATCTCAACGTGAGTTTGGGCCATGATGGTAGGATTTTGGGCCATCTCAGTGTGAATTTGGGCCATGTTGGTAGGAATTTGGGCTATCTCAGTAGTTGAGACATCTTGGTAGGAAGTCGGGCCATCTCAGTATGAATTTGAGCCATGTTGGTAGGAAGTTGGGCCATCTCAGTGTGAATTTGGGCCATCTTGGCCAGAATTTGGGCCATTTCAGTGTGAATTTGGGCCATCTCAGCGTAAATTTGAGCCATTTTGGTCGGAAGTCGGGGCATCACGGTTTGAATTTGAGCTATGTTGGCTCAAATATACCCTGAAATGGCCCAAGTTCTTGCTAACATGGCTCAAACCACACTCAGATGGCCCGTATGTAGTAGTAGTAGCGGCATGTAGTTGTTCACTGCTTTGAGACAGGAGGGGAATCCTTCACCCATGGATGGATGGGTGGGTGGCTGAGAGTGGGACAGTTGCCCCTCTGCTCACAAAGGCTGCGGCTGTCCCCATGGGGTCCACTCCCATGCCGGCGCCAGCACGCCTCACGACACGTCTTTCCCGAGACTGTGAAGCTTGGAGGACTCTCCACCACTGCAAAGAAGGGGAGGGGATGCAAAACCCTCATGGCGCGCCTGCCCGCAGATCCTCACCTGCTGCGTCAAGTTGCTCAGCTGCTGCATGTAGAACTCAAGGCTGCGGTGGGCCTTCTCCAGCAGCGCGGCCAGCTCCGCCACTCCGGTGCTCTCGTACCGGTGCCCGTTGATGCACATTACTCTTTTTCAACAACATCTCCCCTGAGAGCTCGACTGATGTCATCGAAAGTCGTTTTTGCGACAGCCGGCACTTGCTGACCATCGCTTCTTTTGAGCATCGTGACCTCCACTCGAGATATCATGTCTCCCCACCGAATGGCACCTTCGGATCCAAACGTTTGCGTAAATTGCCGCTGCCGAGGTGGGCCGCTTCTCGATACGGAGCCCAAGGTCCTCCTCCGACCAAAACTGATACTTGAAGGTCCGGGTCAGCTGATGGGTATTCTTGGAAACGTAATCGTTGTCCTGTGAAAGGGGGCACGTGGAGGCAGGGAGAGAGTGGTAAGGTGGGGGAGGCTTGACACACACTTCGAGAACTGTGTACCCGAGGAGGTGTGGTGGGGGGGCGGTATGCCATAAAGGCCGAATGAGTATGCCGGCCGATACTTTCGGATGTTTGTGCAATAGCCTTTTCAGGAAGGGATCCTCCGCGTTTGGGTATGTGGGCTGGGAGGGGGGAGGAAAGTCCATGACCAACTGCTTTGGAGGTCAAGGATTGTGTTGAGAAAATTCTTTCTAAAACCGGCGCACCATTTGCGCACTCGTTGTGGGGCCTCTCAGGGGACCAAATAATATTCACGCATCTACTGAGGCAAGACAAATGACGACAACATGCAGACCACATAGCCCCCTGTGTGACATTCCGTCTGGTTGTTGTTTCTTTACGAGGCCCTGGACAGTCACCCGTTTTCCCTTCGCATGTTGCGTCGGGTTGCTGCTTTCTGTCGGCCGCTGCGGCCGGTGCTCCTGCTGGTGTCGTTTCCGCGTTCGCGGAGCCCAGTGGTTGATGTGCCGGGGCTGTGCTGGATGTGGTGGGATGTGCTGTTTGCGCGTCAGCTGCGCCCAGTAGTTGGCATATTGAGGTTGTGCTTCCCGCAGCCCAGATGAGCTGTTTGCGCAACAGGAGCGGGAGCCCACCAGGGGCAGACCAGCTGTGAGGGGGAAAGGGACATATGGTGAACGGCCGGGACAACGCGTGGAGCAGGGCACCTGGGCCTCACGCACACAGAAACACAGCGAGGCAGGTTATGGACGACCTCCCCCCCCCCCCCGGTGTCACATTCTGTCCTTCACTAGTTGCTGTATGGGGCCCTGGACAGTCGCCCGTTTTCCCCTTCGCACAGTGCGTCGGCTCACCCTTGTCTGTTCGGTCTTCGGGCTGGTGTCTGCTACGTCGTTTGCGTGTGAGTGGGGCCCAGCAGTTGGTCTGCTGGGGCTGTGGCTGGTGCTGTGGGGGGGGGGCGTTTTAGGTGCGCGAGGCCCAGTAGCCGGGTCCCCTGTCGCGGGACTGCTCACTGCCCTGTCCACATGGGGTTCGCCACCACGGCGCCCCTCCTTAAGCCGTTGAATGAAAGTACCCTCATCGTCCTCCCCGCGGTGTCCTCGCCCTCTCCGGCAGATCTGACTGTGTCAGGTCTGGAGCACAGCACCTGCGCTTTCCACAGCTGCACGCCGGTGCTACCAAGGAATTTCCAGAACTCACTTTCCCATTGATCCACGAGATGCGATGGACAAATGATAAGCGTAGTATCGCTAGGGATGTACTTGTGCTTCTTCAGCAGTGGCATGCCTTGCCACCCTGGCTGGCGCAGTGGCATCTCCACATCCAAAGAAATCAGGCCGATGGCAGTACTTGTCTTGCCGTACCCCCATCCTGTCCGCAAGTAGACCCCCGCTGACGGGCGGGGGAATGTCATCGCTGTTCTGTGCCTTTTTGTCCGGCTGCCCCTTCGCCTCTTGGGAGAGCATCCAGCCCAAAGACCGCCGCAGCTCCTCGCGGAGGGTGTGTGCCTGGAACAGCGGGGGGTTTGCAGCCGGCGGGTCGGCGTTGTTGTTCGGGATCCGGAACACGGATCCGCCACATCGCCTTTGAACCGCCGCTTCTTCCTCTCGGAGCCGCTGGCTGAGACAAAAGCATCGGGGGCATTGGGGGCCAACGAGGAGTACGGTCTCTTGTGTTCGCTGTTGCGGGCGCTGGTGGAGCGCTATGGGGGCTCGATTCAGAAGGCGTGGGCCCGTACGTGGAATTTCCAGGCACGCCCGGTTGACTGTTGGATGACTGTGCAAGCGTATGGGGCATGCGGTACTTGCGGTGTTCGTGGAAGAGCTCAAGGGGGGGCTCATCGATGAAATTGGAGCCTGTCCAAGGCCAGACTGTGCTGGGAGAGCTAAGGCTGAAGTGGACCCGGAGCTAGCACTCGAACTTGAAAATGTACTTGAACTTGAGCTTGGACTGGCACTGGCGCTGGCACTTGCACTTGCACTGGCGCTGGCGCTGTCGTTGGCTAGGTCATAAGCAGCGTTTACCGAAGCCTCTTAGTCCCAATGGCAATGTTGCAACGCTCTCTATGCCAATGTCAACTCAATCTCCTACAAGCTAGCCAATTGCACCACAAGAACTTGTCTCTCAGGTGTGTTGGCCATAATCTGAACATCATCTTGCATGTGGAGGTCAAAAACACCATCAAATCTATGAAATTGAGAAAGTCCATTGAATCCTGCGAGCCCAAATGGAAAGAGTTCAATTCTAAGTGTTGTCACTGCACGAATCCAATTTGGACAGCCACAACAGCGAATCAGAACATCACTTCCGGCGATATGGAAACGGGTTAGTGTTAGGGTTTAGGGTTTGGGTTGGGGATAGGGATTGGGTTGGAGCGAGGGCCTGTAGTAGGGGTAGAGGTAGGGATCCTTAAGAGAGTTAATCTTGCGACATGCGCAATGCTCATTGTGAACATTTGATGCAACGCCTAACGGTCCCACGAATCCGCAACAATGGCCAAAAGCCATAACATTGGGTTGCAGCTCCAATACTGAGTAGAGCCATGGTGTCAAGCTTCGATGCATCCATGTAATGTACATGATGCATCAACTCATCGAATTGCCATTGGGAATGTGCAAACGAGCAGATGCACAATGGCTCAAAATATGATCGTGCACATTGTGATCCCACACAAGCCTATGACAATGGTCAATTACACTCCGGGACCACCAACCCTTGCCCATTGTTGGGGTTGCTCTCAAGGTCCCCGAGTTACGGTGATGCCTCTTGACGGCAATATTACATTCCATGTAACACAATGCAAAGCAAGCGAGCAGGGCTCCACAGCTCAAGAACATGGATCTATATGTATCATTATATGTATGCAAACACCATGGAGTTGTTTTAGCCGCTATGGGCGGTTGAAGAGCAGGCGTGTACACACGGAGACATAAAGGAAAAGTGCTCACAAATGCATTTGAAGACTCTGCAGCATGCAGCGCTCAACAAAGAAGCATAAGCGGTGACAATGTAGCGGTGACTCGCCTAAGTGGGAGCCAAATGAGGTAAGAGAGTCTTATCTTTGGTGGGTTTGCGGCCTCCCATCTTAGAGTAACGGCGTGGATAGAATGCCAAATGCCAATGTCAATACGTAGTGCCGGACTAAAAATTCGAACATTCGAACATTTTGACCTCTCTGGGTTTTCCCTTTGTGCCCGAATATTTGTGACCTGGGTAGTATGTTCTTAGTGTGGCAAATTGAGTAGCCCCTCACTGCAACCTGGCTTTGTGCCCACAACATGTCAATGTTGTACGACCCAACATAATTGGGACAGTGGAAAAGGAAACGAAAAGCAGGGCTCCGGCATAGCCACAAACATGGTACTACGCGTTGGCTTGTGTGAGGTGCTGTGGGTGAGTGAATCTGTGACATTTTTGCTGCCTTGCTGTACCTTTGCTACCTCTACGGCCCTTCTTGTATGATCGTGATATGTCGTTGAATTTTGCGTCGCAAGAGGCGTGCTCTCGCTTGCAAAGGGCCACATCCAGCGATTTTGTGGTGCCTTGTGCTATGGCCCGTTTTGCGTTCGTAAACTTTGCCTCATCGAGACCAAGTGTTTGCCACCATGGGGGAGTAGCAGTACAACCCTGACTCCCCAACAAAGGGTAGGGCACACCCAAGCACTATGTTCCTCCACAAAGCTACTCCCTCTCCCCGGACTGTAGACCCGGGTCTTATAATTTTTTCCCCCTGAGCCATGTCGGGTGGTTCTTATATACTGGTCTTTTTGAAGTGGGTCTTATACTTCTTTGATACAGAGCACACTGTGACCTGTTTTCTCGGCCACCAAAGAATGCCAGTTTCGGTGACGCAACTTTTATCCGTTTTTATTTTTCAACCAAAAAAAACTGTTTTTGGGGGCAATGACATCATCATTATGTCACAAAACATTTTCACATAATGAATCGAAACATTGATGTATGAAGAATTTTGAGGTTCAACAATCTTGGTTCAATTCCACAAAATTTTTTTATTTATTTTATTTTTCTCGGTGTCATTATTATGAGTGAATCCGGTGCACACATTCAAGATCCACATGATGAAGAAGGTCTGGAAGAAGAGGATCCATTTATTCATCCATCGTGTTTGATATGCCCCCACGGCATGTGGTGTATTAATGTGTGATACTCTCGTCTCGCAAGCATTTGAGGCCAACTTGGCAAGTCACATGACACCATCCCAGGGAGCCTGAGGCAAGCAGAGTTTGTTGAGATTTGTATTGTTTCGATCATGCACTAGGGTTAAACACATGACACCATCCCATCACTCAAAGCATCCAATGAATGTTTTTTGTCATTTTTTTGGGTTGGGGGTGAGTTTGAGGACAATTTTGCTTCATTTCCTTGTGCTCCGCAAAATTTTCCCGGGTGGGTCTTATATAGAGGTCTTTTTGAAGTGGGTCTTATAAATGGGGGTTTCCTAGTGGGTCTACAATCGGGGGGGGGGGGGGGGGGAGTAAGGCCAACTTTGTTTATCCTCCGAATGATAGTCGGCTAAGTGCCCGCGAGATGGTACAGTGTGGCCGGATCGGCATTCTACGCATGGAAATAGAAATGTGGAATATGGAGTGAGCAATTGCCCAGAAAGAGGAGCCCGGTCGGTAGACACCAAACGCAATTGCAATTTTTGGCCGTGCTAGCTTGAACAACGAAAACAGTCGCATTCTCTGACCAAAAGTTTGACCCCCAAGAAGACGCGAGGCACATGGCTGTGGGAAGAGGATGTGTCTCATCATGTGAAGTGAGCATGTTGGACCTCGTGCACCTAGAAAGATTACAGGTGAGATGCTAGGCTTCGCATACGTATGATTTGAATTCCCATGGGCATTCCTCACGTCACGCACAGCAGAAGACATGCCCAAACATTAGAAACTTTACCGGGGCAAGGTATAGAAGAAGGCTTCCAATTGGGAAGTTGATGGGAATTTCCCGGTATGCGTTTTGCCGCTCGTCTGTTGTTGTAATGAGGGGCTCACACCAAAATGCCATCGTGGCATGCCATCGCCCACACCTCCGGTGCCATGGCCTTAATCGTCTATGATGCTTAACACGTGGCCAATGCAAAATGGAACGTGAACGGTTTGGTGGAACCAACATTGTCGGTCACCTTGATCTTGAAGTCCCAAGACATGTGAAAGTTGAAGTGCTAAAAAGACAAGAAATAAGGTATCACAAAAACCGTCGGAGCAAAGTACTATAATTGGTCTTCTGATTGCCGTTGGTATTCCATGGGTTTGACCTTGTTGCAGATTTATGGGCTCACTCCAAAATCAATATCGAACAAAGGCACTAGCACCAACAAGACAATAGAAATGACCTACGATCGTCCAAAGTCACAAACAGTCCCGGACACTGTTCGTTCAATGGAATCTTAGTTCATAAACATGATCAAATGGTGCAAGGTCTAAAACAAAGCAAGACAAAAGCTTGAATGTTTAATTCAGGCAGTACTGCAGACTGCTGAACCTCAGATCGACATTATCTAATCAATGCGATAATAACACGACTTAATCAGCACAATTAAAAGCGATCTTAAAACACAGATTAACAATAAAATTCCAGCGCAACTTCGCTGTCACTGCGCACGCCACATCTGCTGTAGATAAAGCTCAGAACTGTGATTGAGTAAAGGCCTGTATCATTACACTCCCTTCCCAAGACATTTGACACCTCTGTAAAACAGAGTGACCAATGGCTGAGAAAGGCACAGTAGCACCACAAAAGTAGCAATAGGTTACGCAAAAACGCACAAAAACACTGAGCATTCGAGCACAAACTGCCAGAGGGGGGGGGGGGGGGGGCTGACAGTCAGAAACTGTCTACGCACACAGGGAAACAACTGTCATCAGAGCACAGTCAAACCCTGCATAATCAACCAGTCAAAAACAACATGACCAGCAGACCCACGACAGAAGAAAAATGCTACCTACAACGTGGCACTAATCTAATGAGTGGAAACAAGATGACCACAAAATGTAACAGCAGCAAGTAAAAGTACAACGTCCCACGATTCACTGTCTGCAGGATGTCAATGAAGCAATGCTGCGCAATGAATGAAGTGGGGTAAGGTTTAACAGGGGTTGCCCAGTCTGTTTCAGGGTAGTCTGCTGGAAAGCCAGGATTGCCAAATTATGCATTTCTGCTGGATTCTTGCACATTGGCAGGTGCTTTCCATGTCCCAGCTCCTGCAGTGCACTTGTCGTCCAGTCAGGTTCGGGACGTCAGGGAGCAGAGAAAAGGTAATAACAAACAGGAGAGAGAGGGGAAAAAATCTGGCGATGCTGAACTCCCACATCCGCAAAGGAAGGGCCCACTTGCCAAAGGTGGGTACAAAAAATAGAAAAAAGGAACCATGCAATGACAAATACACTGGTGCACATGAGAGGAGGGGGGGGGGAGGCAATATGACACTCAGAAAAATACCCACCGCCCTATGGACCCTACCCGGCTTTCTTTTAAGGGACCCGGCATAGGGGGGGGCTGAGCAGTGCCAGCAGTGCCAGCAACTGTAATCGCCTCGACTGCAGATGGTAAAATCGCAGTTGTTTACTACCACAGAGGGCTCCAATTAAATTCGTACACTGGTATGCATCCTTGTTTGGATACCCTCTGTGTACCTCAGGTTATACATACCAACAAACGTACGTCGTACCGGATACGATCCTCATACAACCGATATTTACCAGCCACTCCTTCCGCACGAAGAGTTGGCCATAAAGACTTATACACAGGGTCGTCCTGATATTCCTGATCCCAGGTATCATACAGAATGTGTGTGTCACTGGGTACTTTAACAAGTGATGCAGCATGTATCAAAACAGGATCTAAAATCCCGCATTCTGGTTCAGGGCACAAGGAAACAGAAAAAATGGAATGACTGTCCAAATTCTGGCGACAGGCGCGCCTCATTGGACGACTGGGCTTGCCCTGAACCCTAGATAAACATGCCGAATCATGCAAAAACAAATGAACACCATCCTCATCCATGTATGTACTCAAAGTGGAGGGGGTTAAATTGTCTGAAGCTGAATGACAAGTGGGGTGGACCGTACGTGAGAAGGAGACATACGCTGTAGTGTGTTGTCTCCTGACATACTGTACCAATTTGCCAAGCCGAGGAAACCCTTCAGGCTTTGGCCGTAGTAATTTGCTCCCGTTTCCATTCACGGAGCACCTCATACTTGGCAAGGCTAGGAAAGCGCTTGCCATTACACAACACATGCCCCACATACTGTACATGCTCCATGAGCAAAAAACTTGGATGGTTTAACGGTGAGGCCAGCCTGTGCAAAGGCGTTGAAGACCTCACGAAGACACAAGTAGTGAAAGTACAAGTGATCACGCTGGGAAGGACTCTCAGGAAAACCATAAAAGTAGGGGGTGGACACATCAGGATTTCGAGAGCCATCAGGCAACACAGGGGGCGGGGAAAAACAAGGCTGCAGAAACTGCGCAGCATGTTCGTCCTGATATGCTTGGCTGTCCAACAGCCGGCCAACACCACAAAAACTGGTGCGGGGCCGTTGTGGATCTCCTGTGCCAGTCAGCACGTCATCAATGTATGGTCCACTGCATGGACATGTACGCAACACCCACTGCACCAGGCGTTGGAACACCTGTGGCCCAACCTTAACTCCCATGGGCAACACTAACCACTCATATACCCCAAAAGAACAGACAATCGCCAAAGCAATGCAGCACTGCACTCCCAAACGCGGAGGTGGCAGCCGGGGCAAAATGCCCAATCCATGGCGCTCATGGCGGGACCCAGAGGGAGGGGGGCTTTTGGGCTTTGGGCTATTCCTCCCTGTCCGAACTTGGTCTCATGGACCAGCAGATTTGCCTCTTCCGGGGAGATAGGCGCGCGGCGCACCTCACTCAGCGGGCGCCCAGTCAGGCTGCCAGCCGGGGTACACGCCTTCCTAAGTGCGGGACGTGCGTGCAGTTGGATTGCGGCCATGCGGCCGGCCCACTGAGGGGGCTGTGCGGTGCAGGCTGTGCAAGACAATCGGCCAATTCCCTCCCTGGGCAAAGAGACGAGGCATAAGGGTGTGGTCGGTTTATTGGAAATGCAAGAGTTGAGGAAAGGTGTTGACCACTGAAGAGTCCCACAGGAGCACATAGTGACAAATGTCCAGGGCGTTGAGGTCGCGCCCCAAGGTGCTTCGAACTGGCTGCACATTGTCGAGGACAATGAGGAGGTCGGTAAGTCTCCAGATGCTGTCTGCCATGGTTTGAAGAACCAAGCGCACAGCATCGTGGCATACTCGGCCACAGACGGTCCCTCTCGGCCTGTGTGCATCTCCAAACCCGAGGGGGAAACCACTGCGGAGCTGTACGGGCTCAATGGGGGAAGGGCGTGTGGATCTGACTCTAAGGCTACCGCCACTGCTTGACGGTGTTCAGGGAGGACAAGTGCTCTGCCGTCGAGAATGTGAGCTCCTGGTGCGTTGGGGAAGAGGGTAAGGAGACGAACAAGCGCCCACATACACCGCATGAAGAAGACGGGGCAGGAGTGCATCACCTGTCTCCCAGGCTGGTGGACCTGAGCCTCGCAGAAGTCACAGGAGTAGTAGTGCACTGTGCGAGGGGGGGGGGGG
The DNA here is from genome assembly GCA_964036045.1 of Eutreptiella sp. 'Long Island Sound 2002'. Taxonomy (NCBI): domain Eukaryota; phylum Euglenozoa; class Euglenophyceae; order Eutreptiales; family Eutreptiaceae; genus Eutreptiella; species Eutreptiella sp. 'Long Island Sound 2002'. Next base: position 9,644,950 of record OZ038400.1, read on the forward strand.
TATAGGAGGGCTCGGAGGCGTAGAGCCGTGGTGAGTTCAGGGCGAGTTAATTAGTACTCTAGGTAGAGGTTGGTGAAAGAGGCTGCAGACCAACTCATGGAGCTCCAGGCTATGTCCCGACACGAGGCCTGAACGAGGACATGGACGTGCTGCTGCTCTACGCCCATGCGGGTGTTGAACAGCACCCGGCCTGAGCTCGTGGCAACTGCCACCCACAAGAGGAGGTGGAGGGGGGGCACTGTGAGAGGTCGCGCCTGAGACGCCCCGCGCGACGCCAGCTGGTGTGCAAGGCCCTGTAGGCTGGCAACGGTGTGCGCGTGACCTGTGTCGTGCTGAGCTTGCAGCCAGAATTCCTGGAAGCTGGCAGTGGCCGCAACGAAGCGCCGATAAATGTGGTTGGTGTATGTGGACGGGGGCAAGAAGTTGGTGTGAGTGCCGTGCAGTGCAGCTGTGGCGTCCGCGATGAAATGGGCATGGCCCAGCCATTTGCGGAGCATGTACCTGGCGACCAGTTTGGGGAGCCACTTGGCATCCGCAGAGGTGGCCACCGTCACCTGGAATCTGAAGGAAAATTGTCGTAGGATGCCGAGGCTGGGGTGGTAAAGGACTACCCCCCCTCCCATGGCTTTGACCGTCAGGGTCCCATCTGTGACTGTCCACAGGACATTGGGCAGCTCCTGGTCGCTGGCGTGGGCTGTGTGAATGACTGCTTCGTATACACCGCATGCCATTACACATCCACTAACCCGGGCAAATTTCCCTGAGACGAGATGCACGCGTTACACTCCACAGAGGGCCTTGCAGGAACTACCATTGTGCCTGCACTTGGACGAGGCATGTGGTTTGCATATGCTTTTGCCAACAGCTGGACCATTTCCGGCCACCGCACGTCCTTGTCAATAGCACAATGTGCACCAGACTCCAAGTATTCCCTCTGGTCGGCATCAGTGCAGTTCGCGGAACGTACACATGCCAGACCTCCATATCCGGCTGCCAAAATTTCTTTAATTATATCGGTGCCCTTGACCTCTGCCCCTGGGAAGCTCAAATTCTGGTCGACGATCGCGATGTCGCACTGCTCCGCGACAGCCCGCTTGAATTCCGCCACATCGGCGAGCGTTTCCCCAAACACTTGGACCACACTACCCGGGATTTCCTTGGGCAAGATACTTTCAAGAGCTCTCCGGGCAATGGGACTGTCATCCATACACAAAACATGGACATTGGGTGGGAAATGGGGGGCTGCAGCTGTGCTGGCTGTGGAATCATGCTCTACGTCAATGGAACATGAAACCTCAGAATCCATGAGAAGTCGGAAATGCACATATGCATCCTCTTGCCAGAGCTCTGCTGACATGTCACACACACTTACAGCCATGGCAATGTGCTGCAACCCAAGCCCAGTAGAAACGGACTCATAGTGGTCTACATTGGCAGAGGCATGCGCAGCTTCCGTGTCGGAAGCAGACCAGGAATTGAGCGGTGGCTTGTCGGCCTTGGCTCTGTTGATCAGTGTAAAGGAGACCGCCGTGCTGGTTTGAGAATCATGGTTTGAAACTTCGACCTTTAATCTGAGCTCTTGGTTCTCAGTACACCCATGCCTGAAGGCGTTGGTGATGGCGTTGTCCAGCACAATATTACAGGCGATGGGGTCCAGCAGCACTGTCATGGAGGGGCAGTCGAGGGTGATGCTTGGGCGTCCAACCAAAAGATCATGGCAAAAGTGGCGCAAAGACACCTTGCGCACGGCTTTCTCGTAGCTTCGTTCGACGATCCGCAGAACTGCCTCCCGTAGCCTGCACCACCACATACTTCTGAAGAGGAGGTCGCGGGCTTGTTCCAGGACGTCCTGCAAATGCCCGTTAAAAAATAGCTCAATGCATGTTTGGGCGTCAATGACGTTGTTCTTCAAAATGTGATTGAGCACTCCATCGGCTTTTTGCGCTGCCCTTTGATATGCAAGTGCACGCTGCTGAGTTTCGTGCAAGACCTGCCGCTGGTGTTCCATTTTACTGGACTGCACTGTCAATATGACGGTGATAAAAACTGTGATACCCAGCAAGATCACACAATAGAACGGCGAGCCATATTCCTTTGGCTACCGGGTACGTAGGGTACACCGGTACCCGCATATACCCACGTGGGAACAAAAAAAAACGCCGTGATTTGTTGGGAGCGTCAAACGTTGGGAACGTCGGGTAACAATTTGCGGTATGTACCCGCATATTGTACCCGGTAACAAATAGTGTACCCGGACGTTTAGAACGTCCCCGACGTCTGGGACGTTCTAAACGAAGATATGTGGGAACACTATTTGTTACCGGGTACAATATGCGGGTACATGTGTACCCGCATAACGGAACGTTTAGAACATTGTCAGAACATGTGGGGAACAACACCGTGTACCCGGATACAAAAAGCGGTAACACATGTTCCCATGTACCCATTTGTTGTCGACATACCATGGTGTTGCGGTTCCATCCCCAGCCAGAGCCTTCGAGGGGTGGCAGCAACAGGGGTCGTTAGCTCTTGCAGGGGCCAACGTTAGTGGGAGCTTCCCGACCGGGTACTTCCCCCGACGGCCTATGACCACTAACCTGCATGTCCGCGGCTACACGTTGTGGTACACGCCGAAGCACTTCACGTGGAGAGGGTCGCCGCACCCACTGCACATCCAGTTTGTCTCGCCGCCGCACTGTTTGCACCGCATGCGCACCTTGTCGCACTGCACCGGCACGTGCACCACGCCTTGCCCTTCTTCTTGGGCTTCTCCTCTCCCTCTTGTTCTCTGCCCTTCCTCTTTTTTGCGGGCTTCTCTTCCTCTTCGTCCTCCTCTTCTGCTTTGTCCTTCCCGTGCCTCTTCTTTTTCGTTGCTTCCTTTTCCTCCTTTCCTTTTCCTTTGTCGTAACGTTGTGCGCTGCCCTCTGCCTTGATTTCTGTTTCCTTTTTCGTTGCTTCCTTTTCCTCCTTGGGGGCCACCTTCCCCTTCTTTGCACTCTTTCCCTTTCCCTTTCCCTTGGCGTCCTCCTCTTCCTCGCTCTTGACCTCCTCCACACTGTCTGACGACTCCCCGTCCTCCTTCTCTTCTTCCTCATTCTCATCGCTGAACAACGAAAGGATAGGGGTCGAGGAACAATGTGAAACAAAGTGAGACTATCCATAGGAAGGCGGGCATACCTGGAGGAGGCTGAAGAAGAAGAAGCGGAAGAGGATGATGACGATGAGGAGGACTCATCCTCACTGCTGGAGTCCCCCTTCTTCTTCTTCTTCTTCTTTTGGGGCTTGAGGTCGACAAGGCGCCAAAGCGAGACGACACGCTCTCGGCGGCAGTGGTGGAGCCCAACTCGCCTGCACAAGGAAACGTCCGACTACGAAAGGGGGAAGGCAGCAAAACGGGGTCAACGGGATACAAGTCGGAAACACAAACGTGGGAAAGTAACAAGGAATACGAAAGGACAACCTGACATTTGTTGGTTTAGCTTGCGAGGCATTGTAGCTGACGGCGTCGATGAGGATGATCTCCCTCGTTGTTAACTGCAAAGAGGAGAAGAGGAAAAAGAAATGCGTGGAGGGAAAAATGCAAACCTAACACGAGGAGTGCAATGAACAAAGGTACCTTGCTGATGCTGGTGCCAAAGTGAACGCCCCCGCGGCTCTGCCTCTTCTGCACCAGCAGGGGCTTCCCCACCTTCAACTTCGCCGCCTCCACCACCTCCAAGGCGTGCTCCTTGGGGTTGTAGTCCGGGGGGAGGCATGGCATGGTGCAAGAAACAGGGTGCCTAGGAGAAGGGAGGGCAACCCAGATGCACAAGGCACCTCTGAGTTGCACAAATGCGGGAATGAACAAACAGGACAAGAGGAAAAATGACAAAATGTGTACCGGGGAACACATGTACCCGCATATTGTACCCGGTAACAAAGTAATGTTCCCCAGCATGCCTGACGACGAGGACGTCGTAGAACGTCGTCAGGCATGTTGGGGAACATGTTGGGTAACATTTTACCAAAATGTGGGAACATTTTCAGTTTCACATTCAAAACACAATTTTTGGACCAAACCACCATTCTCAGCAGATCCAGCGCCCTCAAAAACCCCCATACCCAACAAAAGCACAGGAGGTGACCGGTGACGTCGGGGAACATCCCGGGTGGTAGCCAAAGGAATATGTATTTGCCGACAAGGCTGGGCCAACAGTGCACACCAGCACATAAACTACGGTACATACAGTACTCGGGAACAACCCCATGCGGCACGCAAAATAGCATTGAAGAGTGTTAACAAGTAGCCCGATAGCAAACAGCCATGCTCCTATGAGTTCTTGCGGCGTTTGGGCGAAATCATCAATCGGGGTGAAAGAGTTGATTGGCGGCAAATCTGTTGGCCATGACGTGGTCATGAAGGTCGTGGTCATGGTTGCAACGTGGTCCATCATGTATGCAAGATAGGACGTCATTAGACATGTGCCAAGTGTGAGCATGCTCGCAGAGTATGCCCTGGCACGCTTGATGAAAATCAAGATACACAGCATGGTGACTGCAATGAGCGCAAGCCCAAGGTTTGCCCATAATACAAAGGCTGGATGGGTTTCAACGCTGCTGCCACGACGGAGATGAAGAATGGCATCCAAAGCCAGCGCAGAAATTGCCACAATGCACCAACAAATGGTCAACATGTGACCTGATGGGGGTGCATCTCTTGCAAAGGCGCATCGAGCATTTGATTTGGTGGACAGTGAACGGCAGCACTGAACACCCATTGCACTGGGGAACGGCCAACAAAAAAACTGTGAAAAAATTGTGCAGGTGGGGCCGGGGGCGAAGGGGCAAATGTGTGGGAGGTGGGGTGCAAAACAAGGGGAAACGGTGCATAGTTGATTTCTTTGTCCTTCAAAAACAAAGGAGACACAGTTTCGTCAATCAGGATGGGGGGGTTTCTGCAGAGCGCGCGCACAGCACGCACAACGCCAAATGGTATTTTAACTTTCCCGTGACCAATCCACCCACCTCTGGGTAAGCGCACATGAACATCGCAAAAACAGCCTCATTGCACACTCCCAAACTGAGTTTGTGGTCCCAAATGGATATCCACTCTGGTCACAAAACGTTATATTAGGATTTAAAATTTTCGTGAAAAATGAGGATTTTAAATTTCAGGTGAAATATAATGTGAAAATTTCGTGAAATTTTCGATTTTTTTGAAAAGTATGAAAATTATGAAATTTATGGTCCCAATGGGAAGGCGGGGGTTCTATAACATCATAGCACTGAATCTTGGCACCTATAACCAAGCCCTTGATGAAAGACATTGATGGACGCATCACAATTGGAATGGCGAAGTCCACAAACAATATGATGGATGCCAATGGCAATGATATACTCATGCGTGGCACAACTTCATGTAGTTGACACGAATGAAGACTTTAGTTGCCAGCATGGAAAAACTCAGGCGCTCCCGATTAGCACATTGCCAGTCGGCTGAGCTAAACACTCGCTCCATCGGGGCTTGGCTGGCTGGAAGACAAGCCACAACCTTGCCCAATGTAGCTGCTGGAGAGGAAGCATGGAGGGCTTTTTGGGTTGTGTGGGTTTGGGTGGGGGGCAGGGCAGGGGGTTTGGGTTTCTCGGCGGGGGGGGGGGTGCTTTGCTGGGGAGGTACTGCGGGGGCTACCGGGGGTGGGGGGGCTCAACCCACAACTGCACAGCAGGATCTCCTCGTCAGCACACCCCTCCCACCCCAACTCCCCCATGTACTCCACTACGGTAAAGTGTCCCCAGGTGCTCAAGTTCTTGTTTTTCATGTTGTCTATAAAAAAAGAAGGAACGGCAAATTTTCATTGAAATTTTCGTTTGAAAGATAAACTTAAATTTCGTTGAAAATTTCGTTGAAAATTACCTTGAAAATTTCGCTTGTAAATTTCGTTCGAATCCTACGTTATATACTTGCCACATGAGACAGCCATTTGACATATTGGGGGTGTTCCTAGCCGCGGCTAGCCGCGGCTGGGCGGGTTGGACCCCCCCTCCCCCCCTCCCCCCCCGTGGCTGGCCACGGCTGGCCAAAAATGGCTGGGGGGAAATTTGGCCAAAATCAAGGAAAACGAAGAAAAAACGGCCACACTTGGGGTCCCTAGGGGTGCAAGCCAACCCCTTTTGACTTGTGGCTATATGTGCTACTGCATTTGGGGCTACTAGGTTGTGTGGCCTCTTTTGAAGTGCGAAATGACCACCCTCCCTCCCATGCTCAATATCAAGTGCAGCTGAAGATACACAATGTGGCAAAGACATAATGCAAAGACAATCATGAATTAAATCCGGGGGCTACTTAGGGACATCCATATCACAATATCACACATACACTCATGCAAGCAATTTGTGCACAAAATGCCTGTGGGAGGGGGAGAGGATAAGCATGTCCTGTTTTGTGGCCCCGTCTGCGGATGGCCGTCAATTTTTCATGGGTGTGTACCTCCCGGGTAGGGGTTACAGACACTGGAAGTGCCCCATATGGATCCAGACACTACAACAGGCAGAGTTGCTTGCGACTGTGCGCAGCTTTCAGTTGGCTGTGTTTATGGGCTGGGAGAGGGCCTATCTTGGTTCCGACAGCTTTAACAACCAAAAGGCTCTATTGCTGCACACGGTCCACGTCGTCAGGTGGACTTTGAGACAAGGCAAAGCAAACAGGCAAAGCCAAATGCCACAAATATTTTCTGTAGACAGTGTAAGGCAGCAACGGAGGTTCTTACTTACTCGGGCATTGTCCTTTTTGTGCTCTGTGTGTCTTTTCCTGTGTGTGGTGGCATTTGTGTACTCTATGTGCTTGTAGTTTACCCATCGGATTCACTCGTCACTTCAGTTTGCATTCCCAGGACGTCACGTCGCATAAACCATGCACTTGCCTCTGGTGATGTAATATCCAAAATGTCTTCTTTCCACATCTCAATGGGTGGTGGGGGTATACCGCTGTAATGCACATGTGCATCGAACCTGTATTTTATGTACATCCACTTCGCATCAGGGGTCATAGCATCAAACTGGACGGCGTCCTAACGGCCTAACACAATTGATTTCCAGGGGGCAATTTCTGTATCCCACCAATGGTGGACAGTCTGTGTGTACTCCTGGGCCACTGACGGTCCTGCAGGGACATGTGCAAGTGCTGTGACAGAGTCGTCACTGTCACTCAGTGACTCACTGTGTGGGTCATCTGCTGTCTGTCGGGTGTCGTCGTCTGGGGGCAGTGTGTCCTTCACGGGTTCCGGTGGTGGTGCTATTCGTGGTGCGTTGTGCTGTGTGGCTGGTGGGGTGGGTTGTTTCCTCGGGCGCTTTTGGCGCTGTGGTGGTGTGTTGTTGGTCGGTGGTTGTCGTAGTGCAGGTGTTTGTGATTGGGTCGGTATCAGTTTTGGGTCCGGTGGTTGCGGTGCTTTGGGACCATGCTGATTGGCATGATGCCAATTTAGGGTTAACATTTTGATGGCAACTTCCTTCCCCAACTCCCAGACTGCATGTGTCTTGCGGACGCAGTGTAGACCCAAAAATCGGATGTAGCCCCGTCACTCAAAGGAATATTCTGTTTTGGTGCCATGTTGGCAACGGTGGACAAGACAAGTGTCACGAAGTCAAAGCTCAAGGAGTGGAATAATCATAATACATAATAAATTTATCAAATAATACAATATTCAAATAATACGACGTGAGGAACAAGAGGAGGCACAAGCGGGCTGGCAACCCTTGCCAATGGCACGACATGGAAACAAAAGCCATGAACCAACTATAACAAGATAGTTTTTTTGGTACCCATGCTTTTCGCAATGTGTTCATTCTTTGCTCATCTCATAACGTTTACTCATTGCTGTCATCGCAATTGCACACTCTTTCCTAGTGGCCGCACAAGTTCAGTTTGGTACATACGGGAGCTTGGTTGTGCGCAGCTATGCCCGCCTTTAGATCAAGGAATATTGCCTTGTAGGCGATCTCCTTGACTGGACAAGCATGTTGAATTTTCGCCACACAAAGCTTGCTAAGAAAAATGCTTGGGTCTAGGGGGGGGGGCAGATAACCAACCGCACCCTTACTTAAAACCTGAAAATCTAGGGGTCCGTAGATTTTGCACAGAATTTCTCGTTGCTAACTTTCTGGAATGTCGCAGTGTGCGAAAATCCTTCAACTTTATTGAGAATATTCTCAACCCCGTGACAATGGACCCGGGTCTCTTAGTTTTGTCACCGGGGCCAAAGCCCTGGGTCTCTTAAAGTGTACCCAGTCTCTCCCACAACAACTTGTGACCTGTTTTCGGATCCAGCAAAACAAACCGCACACAATGAGCCCACTTTTATTTGGTGCGATGGAAGGGCTGTGGGGAGGAAGATGACACTTGGGAGCCCCTCGCGCACTTGACAGGTTGTCAGCAGCTGGTTGATGCTTTTGAGGCAAGTGAGCGCGATCACTCCATGGTGCGAACTATTGGCCTTGGGCCAAGGCACTAATGTGATTGTATGGCCTATTTCTTCTTCTAGTGCCGTTGAACTATCATATCTGCTGGACACTTTGTGTTGTCCCACAACAATTTCACGAATGCTATGTCACGGTTACAGTTGTCTTGCCACAATGGGGCTTGGGCTTTGGTTGAGGTTCGACTTTGCCTCATTTTTGCAAGTGGGTCTCTTAAAGTGTACTTTTCCAAGTGGGTCTCTTATCACTTTGGTCGGGGAGTGGCTCTAAAATGTGGCTGGGTCTAGGCGTGTTAACAAGCGTTAACGTGGTCATTTGCTGGTGGGTCTATTGTCACGGGGTTGAGAGTACTCGTGTCTTGCACAGTGTCTGAACGTGGTCCACATATCAGACCGGGCACCTCCGGTCCTACCGGGTAAGTGGGGCGAAGGCTAGCCATCATACCCATATTGTGTCATTTCATGTGTCATGTGCTACGCCCGCCGTCTCTCTGCACCATGCCCCAAAATTGTTTCACGCACCAAGAATTGATTCATGCACAAAAACACTCCATGTACCTCCCTTGATCACAAGGGCAAACCAAAAGTCACCTGCTAAATTAAGAAAATGACAATAATTTTCGAATTTTGAGCGCAGTAATCATGAGTGAAAGCTGGAGCCATGAGTGAAAGTGCAGAGCCGTAGCCATGAGTGGAAGCTGAAGCCGTAGCCATGAGTGAAAGCCGGAGTCATGGCCATGAGTGGAAGCCGGCACCATAGACATGAGTGGAAGCCGGACTCATTGCCATGAGTTATCGAATGGAGTACTTCACAAGCCCACAAGCACTCGGTGTCAATTCCCGCTTCTCCCTGGTAGACACCATTGGCATGAGCACTAGACCAACGAAGAACACATAGCCTAAAGAACAAGTACAAACGAAAACTGTACGCATCCCGTTGGTGACAGAGAGTGAGAGTGAGTGATTGGGCCCACCGGGCGCTTGTGATTTGAATCATATGCACAATGGGATGAAGGCGAATGAATGAACGATCAATCAAGAACAACCGTAGCGATATGTAGCATTAGGAAACATGGGCTGTGTTTTGTCACCTTGAAGCCAAGAGCCAATCTCACAGAAAAAAGCACAACAAAAAGTTGTTGCATGAAAGCAAGAAACTTAAACACGAAGCCCACCCTTACCCAGTGTCCTAGACCCAAGTGCTCTATTCGCAGCGAACCACAAGTGAGGGCTTATGAGATGTATTCTTTGGCCTCTTTGACCTAGCTCACAACATCGGAGTGATCATTTGGGTCATCTTGCACCTACGGTGGTTGATACCTTCAGCTCTTCTAGACCATTTGCACACAATTGACACACATGGAAAGTGATGCAAGGCGGGCAGGATAGATGTCATAGATTCAACAAAAATTGAACCTACAGCTCATCAAACTAAATGCAATGTTAACGCAAAGAACCGCCGAAGCATATAATGGTACAATCACAAGACAAAACCAAGATTTTTGCGGTTGTCAAGTGGGCAAGAGGGCACACAATCTTAGTCTATGGCACGAGCGTGCACCCCTTTGCACAAAAGAGGAACTGCTCACTGGACCATCGGCATTACTCACTACAAGAAATAACTACTCAACCGGTTGTTCACCCAAGGAATAGACAAAACAATTGTTGCCCCATTGGTCGATGATGTGTCTCAGCGAGGGTGTTCCAAGTGTACCAAGTTCATCGCTTCACCAATGCAAGGAAGCCTAAAACCGTAAAACAAACATTCTTTTCAACGGAGGGTAGGTGCTCAGTGGGCTGGCATGGCTTGGATGTTGACGAAAGAAATGTCAAAAAGGGCACTTCGCAGAAACATTTGGCACATGTGACCGAACTGAAGTATATGTTCCAAACCGTCTTGGTATTTTGTAAATTTTTCTCTGCGATAACAAAGGCCCAAATTATGCACTTCCGTGTTTCGTGTTTGGACTATCTCGATCTAGCATACCGACAGGGGTAGAAATGGTAGCACTTCAGCATGCGAAGACACTTTCCTCTTCAATTTGTACTTTTTGTTGCGGAGCACTGTGTTCGCGCCATATACAATAGAGGGACACTCCTTGTCCCCCCTATTGCGACCCCCCTCCTTTGCCTGAAGATTGTGGACCCCCCCGCTATGAATACGGTGTGGTGGTGTAATTTGAACGTTGGGAAATCAAAGTCACTGCTATTGATGAAGTCCCTACGTGCTTTGAGGGCCTCCAACGCCACATGCAACAAGTGTACCCGCAGTAGATGTTGTGGAAATGTTCCCTAGGTTGCCATGCAAGCGAGTTTTTTCAGCAATCATTTCAGTCTGCCCGCTTCTTGACTGGGTGGCAGAACTTGGAAAATAACAATCTCATTTTCCATCCCCTTCCCGCTCCTTGAACTTGTTTTTGAAAAACATAAAAGACGCAGGTGTGTTGGGAGCATGTTGTGGAGCCGCACCAAACGTTCTGGAGTCCTGATCTGCTAGCTTGCGTGTATAGGTACCCCTCTAGCATCCGCAAATTCCGCTTTGTGAAGTTCCTCAACCTGCTCCAGGTCACAATACGCCGAAATCAATATAAGCAGTTGCAACACAAAAACAATACCACCTTTGTTCTCATCAACCACAATGCAACGTCGTACTTCTAGTTGAACGTTGGCCATAACCATGAGTGAAGACGGTGCCATAGCAATGCGTGAAGGTGGAATGATTGCCATGAGTGAAGCTATGGCCGTGGATGAAAGCCGGAGCCATAGCCATTGGTTGAAGCCATAGCCATGATCCGGGCAAACAAAATGCGTGGAGACGCAGCGATTACTGTGATCTTCATCACCGTAGCCCATTGTAAGCAAAGTGCGAGCCATGAGCCATGGGTGCTTGAATTAGATGGATAACAAAAAGCAACCCATCTATTGGGAAATTTCCACCTGGTTGTGCAGGTTATCGTAGTCAAATCAGTTGTGGCTGTTTCATGAAGCTGTGAACATTGGGTTACACTCGCGCGATTTAGGACGCCGGCGCTCGTGATCCAGTACAGCCTGGCGACTACAGGCGACGAAACTATTCCAGAAAACCACCTGTCACCTGTGAGCAACAAAAAGGCTGAGGCACTACTGTCCAGTACCGTGCCTTCGCCTTCCCTCCATTCCCTGTCCTGTTTTGGTGGACTTCAGAATATGTTGTTTGTTACACGACGATTGACGCCGTATGAGCGATACCCGGCCTTTTGGTTTTTGCATGTTTCCGTGCTCCATGCTTGGTTGTCCTCGCATCCGAATACTCATCCTTGATACATTTTTGTCTTCGTAACATAGGGGGGGTAGTGTGTCGCTTCGGTCCCCAATCGAAATGTCTTTGGGTTCTATGCAAGGCAACAAGGCTTATCAAGGGGCATGTTTCACGTGCTTTTCGCCCGCATTTGTCATTTGCTTGCACACATGCCATAAGCATGCCTATACACATGCTGTGCTACTCAAAGGAGCAACCCACCAAACCGGGGCATCCTTGAGCCCATCTCCTGATTGGTCTATATGTCGTTGTACGATGTTGAGTTTTTACTCGGGGTCGTCCTTCATGGTGTGCTTGGGTAGTCGCCCAACGACGAAAGCTTCGCAAGGAACAAGTAACCCGGAAGAAAGCCAAAACCACCATATTATGGGTTTCTTCGTGGTAACTTGTGGGATTGCGGACCATCGGGCTCGTCAAAGGTTGAGGGAAGTGAACGGCGTCAATTGGAATTGGGTCTCTTCATCCTTTTCCGAAAGGTGTTGCAAGATGTCATTCTTTGTGCAACCTCTCATCTTTTGGAATTCCACACCCCCTCCCTTATCCATCACAAGCGTCTTCATCTCTCGGAGCCGCACCCGCTTAGTGACGGGATGTCACCACGGGTCCATGATTTTGTGGGAGTTGGATATCAAAGAAGGAGATGATGGGTACGTGGCCTCGGCGCATCCGCTGAGCTTCGTCATCGGCTACACTTCGCGCATTATTGATTTGGCGGAATGTCTCACGGGTGCCGACTCGCCGGCGGTTTGCGCGTTGGCACAAACCGAAGGTGAGTCCGCCGGCAACGTTATAGTGTGCGACCTTCGGGATGGTTCTTGCAAGGGGGTCATCAAAGATGTGGTACAATTTGCCACAAAGATGGTGCCGCTCCCTGGGTTGAGGCACATGTTGGTTGCCGGGAACGACGGGGGCGCCGTGGTTTTGGACCTTGCTCACCATTCCAAATTGTGCGTGTTGCAAACGGGCGGGTTGGTGATAAGCATGCCGCAAAGTTTGGCGACGACGCTGCCCACGATGGAAGACATGGACGCCTTTGATTTTGTGACGCTGTCGAAAGGAAACTATTTGCAGTATTGGGACGCTCAACAAATGTTGAACAATTCGACCAAAAGCCAAGTGCTTCCCAAGAAGTCCGTGTACGTTGACGTGCCCCAAGGCAACGCTTGCACGTGCGACCAAATACCGGGGTGCGGTATCGTTCTTGTGGTATGCCTCGACTCGTGTGTGCGCCACCCCGTCGCATTGCAATGACAAAGATCCATTCCTCTTGAGACGCGGCCCACAAAGCACGAGGGCCACACTAACGAGAGTGACATGAGGTTCCCCAAGACTAGCAACGGAGGAATAGATTCGCCTAGCCCCCTCCAGCTGACGAGATAGGAACATGCTCACCTTGAACCCTCCACATGTAAACGATGCGTTTTCTCCTCATTCGATGAAGGACGTGGTGCGGGTGTTGTGTGGCACCAAAAGCGAGGTGTCAATATGCCAGATCGTTTTCAAACTCATGGCTCTGTATGATCGGTATGGGAGCGGGCACGAGCATGGAAACGACCTCGCCATACCCATGACCCACAACTCTATGTCCTTGCGCCATGCCTAGCTCACGAAGCCTCGTTACAAATGTAGTTTAGGCCAAAGTACGCCCGTGTGTGCTATATGTCCATGTTTTGTGCGATGAGGCAAGCATGGCAAGTTGCAAAGCTTTCATGGTGCTTGGTAAGAGAAGTGTTTGGCACGAGATTCTCGCATAACGCTACGAAAAAAAGAAAGAAAAATGGCTCTTTCGTAGCATATTCCCAATCCTGCTTCCAGACAAGAGAAGCCTTGGGGGCAAGTCTCAGGCCACTTGGCTATGCCATATATGAGGCCATCGGGAATTGGGAATATTGCATAATCGAGGTCCCTTCGGAGAAGCAAAGCACGATTGCAAGGAAGTCAATGTTGCAAACTCAATGTTCCCCGCGCAACCCATGCCCCCAGTGAGCCGCTCGTGCTTGCTGGTCTTGGGCAACCCTTGGGGTGGTGCGTTGGAATGTGCCCACGCTTTGTGCTACTTTGCTCCATCAACGCATTCTTGCATCCCGCATGGGGTCCCCTGCTCGTGTTTTGCTTGCAACACCCTTCCGAACGTGGCACCTTTTGCATTCCTTGGTTGACATTGCGTTATTTGGGGTTGGAATCCTTGAGCCTCTTGTACATGGGCGCAATGCAGCGTGGTTAAGGGGTTGGGTGGGTTGGGTGTGTGTCGTCGACGGTACATTTGGCGTGTGTTGTCTGCAAAGGGGGTGTAGTCCACCTAAAGGTGTGCAAATGCCTATGACCACTTGTAACAATGGCTTGGGCGGGGCTCCGGGGGGGGTGCCGACGGGCTCGGTCCAGATGCGGGTGGACCAACCTAGTCACGGAAGAGGACATTGCCAATGCTATTCGGTGAGCCTTGGGTGAGGCTCGGGGGGGGGGGGGGCAGGTGGGGCGGGCATCCAGCCCCGCCCCCACCTTTTGTCGTTCCTTCTTGTACCCACTGATCTAAATTCTGCTCAGCTACGGGTCTAGTCAGGCTTCAATGTATTCTTCGTTGACACACACAATGTATGGAGTGCATTGCCTAATTGCATTTCATGTCTGCATGCTTTTCGTTGTTGTTTCTTCTCATTCCTCTCCTCAATTCAGTCTCGGTCTCACCCCTCGCCCCCCCCGCGCGCCTTCGCCCCAAAAGAACCATTGTTCGTCAGGTTTACACGTCCTGTTGGATGCTTTACCTATACCAAGAAAACAAGCCGTTCTTTACGGTGGAGGCTGAGGACATGGCCCTGTCTGGAGGCTGCTTTCTCCACTCGTCCAAGGTGGCTGTGTACACGGCGGAGGCGGACACATGGGTTTATGCCTTGCCAATGGGGTTGCTGGAGTTGGCCACTGCCCATCGGAAGGACCCAGGTGCGTGTGCGCGCGTGCGCATGTTGTTTTTGTCGTCGTCGTCGTCGTCGTTGTTGTTGTTGTTGTTGTTGTTGTTATCGTTGTCGTCGTCGTCGTTGTCGTTGTCGTTGTCGTTGTTGTTGTTGTTGTTGTTGTTGTTGGTGTTGGTGTTGGTGTTCTTCTTACTTGTTGTCGCCGTTGTTGTTGTCGCTGTTATTTGCTGTTGTTGTTGTTGTTGTTGTCGTTGTTGTTGTTGTTGTTGTTGTTGTTGTTGTTGTTGCTGTTGTAGTTGTTGTTGTCGTTGTTGTCGTCGTCGGTGTTGTTGTTGTTGTTGTTGTTGTTGTTGTTGTTGTTGTTGTTGTTGTTGTTGTTGTTGTTGTTGTTGTTGTTGTTGTTGTTGCTGTTGTAGTTGTTGTTGTCGTTGTTGTCGTCGTCGTCGGTGTTGTTGTTGTTGTTGTTGTTGTTGTTGTTGTTGTTGTTGTTGTTGTTGTTGTTGTTGTCGTTGTTGTTGTTGTGATTGTTGTTGTTTGTTGTTGTTGTTGTTGTTGTTGTTGTCGTCGTTGTTGTTGTTGTTGCTGCTGCTGCTTGGTGCGGTTTTGTGGGAAACCCGGGTCGCCGTTGTTGCCGTTGTTGTTTGCTGTGGTGGTGGTGGTGGTGGTGGTGGTGGTGGTGGTGGTGGTGGTGGTGGTGGTGGTGGTGGTGGTGGTGGTGGTGGTGGTAGCGGGCAGAGCTCCACATCAGAGCCCGGGACAGAGGCATGGACATAGGCTTGGGCGAGGTATGCACATGGCCTCCGGGTTGGCCGACTCAGGGGTGGGGGGGGGTTGCATAACGCTCAATAGGAGTTTTCTCGTCTACACTACGGAGTGCAAGGCCATTGAAGGAGGAGTGCAGCAATTTCCTTTTTTCCTTTGAAACAGCGTTAAATCTCCTTGGCACTTCGCCCAACAAGACCCACCAACCCATATCTCTTCGGCAATTACGTGTGTGCCCGATAATTGTCTTTCAGCCATCAGAGTTAACCATACAGGGAGGGCAGGCGGGCAGACGGGCATGTTGTGAATGCTGTCCGCAAGGGACGCATCGCCGAGGGGAGCCTGCTGCTGTGCCTATTCTGCTCCATGCAGCAGTAGGAGTGGAGGGCGAGAAAGTGTGACTCCCCAATGGACAAGAAACCCATGGGCTCTGGATTGTGTAGCAAGTAACGCGGTGCCCCCTCCCTATAGTTGTGGTACACCCCCCTACTGCCTGCATGGGAGGAACCCGCCGTCGGATTGCCATGCTGCAGAAGTTCCCATGTGCAGCCCCAGGACCGGGGACTGGGGCGCTGGTTGTGGGTGCTCCCGCAGGTGCTCGGGGCAGTAGACAAGGGCAGGAATGTCCCCCCGGCCGTGCCTTCTTCTGCATCATCTCTCTCTGCCGCCACCAACAAACTCCGACCTCCCCCACTCTGCACCGCAGGCTCTCTGATGGACGTCTCTGCCGGCCGATGGGGCGGTCGCGCGGGCGACGCGACCGGGTCGCCAACTCGCGCTGGGTTCTGGGCACCCCATCCGCCGCGATTCATTTTCAGCCACACACCGCTGCTGCGTCGCGCGCCCGCGCACGCACGTGCAAACACACGAGACAAGACACGACAACACAACACTCCGCCCACCACCCTCTGGTGCATTCATTCCCTCGTTCTGAGTAGGGGCAATCTATCTCATGCCTGCTTCGAGTTTTGAGGGTTTCATGACGAGTCCCAGTCATGAAAGGGATCTGGACAAGCATTAAGTTGTGTAAAAAGGCACCAAACTAGGATCTCAATAGCCACCATGATACCAAGATCCGCAGCACACCATGTGAAGAGAATCCCCCCCCCGTTGTTGGAGGAATTGGTGGGTGGCCTCCCCACATACCCTCCCCCTTGCGCAGGCACGGGCTTGTCAAAGCACGGGAACCCTGTGTGACCGTCATTTCCTGTTCTTGTTTTTCTGGCCGTCGTTTTGGTGGTCAGATATGTCACGTGACGCTGCTGTGTCTCCCAATTGTAGAGGGAAAAGGGGGCGAGCACATGCGTGTCCTCCCTCCCATTTGGCACAGGCAATCAACACCGGGGGTCTTTCGCACAAGCCCAACTGGAGGCCATGCTGCCCTACGTCGCGCATCTGCCGCGGAAGATGACCAGCAAGAAGCGGTTCAACGTCCGGGGGGTGTTCACGACCGTGCGCAACAAACTGGAGCAGAGCCGAGAGGAGCTGAGCCGAGAGCGCGAGGACAAGGGGAAGGAGATGAAGGAGTCGAAGGCCGAGGCGAAGGTCCGGGGGCCGTCCGGGGGAGCGGATGCAGGGGCGCCGGGGGGCGTTGCTCGGAGAGGGGGGGCGCACCGTGCGCTGTGCGAAAAGCAGGCCATTCTGGACCCGGTTTCCCTGTGATCGCGATAACCGCTGTGATCCCGGCCACGGGACTGCGCAGATTCTTACTCAGTCCCAACTCAGATGAGGCTATGTTTCACACTGAAAATGCCGGATGGTTGTCTGAGTCTGCTGCTGTTGCCCTGCGGACGTAGCTCCCCCGGTGGTGGGGGGTGTTCGGGGTGGTCACGGGAACGCTGACCGACGATTGGGCGCGGTGCCCGCGCGGTGCAGAAACGCCCCCTTGGGGCGCGGCGTTGCAGTGCCCCTCCGCGCGCCCTCTCCGTCCGTAGGGCTGGGGGGGAGGGAGGGGGGTGGGGGGCGTGTGAGGTCTCCGCCGGGGGTGGGGGGGGCCGGGACCCAGCAAGCTGCCAGTGATTGTGGGGAAACACGGACCCCCCCACCCCCGCCCCACACACACACCCTCACCCGCTGAGGGGCTTGGGGGGGGGGGGGGGGTTGGTCAGTGCCATCCACCTCCTCGTCCAAACGGCCTCAGTCACCCACGGCCCTGTGCACACGCGACCGGCGACGCCGAACCCCGGGTCAATGCCCATGGTCACCCACAGCCCCTGTGCGGCTTGCCCCTTGTGTCGACGATGTCAGTGAGGCCACGTGAACCAGGGCCAGGCACACCAACAGGGGCCAAGGCAGTGAAGGACAGGTCAGGTGATTCAGGGTGTAAACCGGGCGCTGGGGTGGCAATGGCCATCGTGATGCGTGTGATGATCAGCATCACCGACTTCTTCCACGAACAAGGCCCCCGACAATGACACGCTACGCAGGCACGGGGTATCGGGTTGCTGCAGATCGCCAGAAATAAGATTCAATCCAAAAATCACCTCGAAGAGAGGTTGTTAGATCAAGCGCAGGCGCGAGCGTCGTATACCCCCCTTTTTTGGGGTCGTTCGCGTAGCATACCCCAATGTATGGTTTCTAACGTTTAACCCCCTGTAAAATCATCATTTTAGGACCAAAAATGATCCCCCAATGATTTTTTGGATTTTGACACCCGTACCCCCCCGCACCGGGGTACCCTTTTTTGAGGGGGGGGTGGGGGTGGGGGTGGGGGTGGGGGGGGGGGGGGGGGCAAAACTTCTTTGCGTATTGTGGCCGCTGTGTGTGTATTTGGACCTGGGTCCTGAAGAACTTTCTTCTTGTATATGGACCCCCTAACCCATGGCGGGGGTCCCAGGTCCCAACTCCAGGTACCCCCAGTCGCCCCCCCCCATATGGCCCCTTGCCGGTGAGGACTTAGCCGTTTTCACGCCGGATAGGCTGTTTAGTGACACCTGCAAGATTTCCAAAATTCGACTTTTTCGGAAACCCTTCTGTCGCCCCTGGGATGGGTTTGGGTGATGATTTAGTGACAATACGAGTACTTGAGCACCCATGGGGACCTAAATAGTGGCCGCCAAGCCCATATAGCCCGAGCCATGGGCCCCCCAAAAGCCCCGAAATTGCCGTTGTGTAAGGTGTTTAGTGACACCTGCAAGATTTCCGAAATTCGCCTTTTTCCGAAACCCTTCTGTCGCCCCTGGGATGGGTTTGGGTGATGATTTAGTGATAATACGGGTACTTGAGCACCCATGGGGACCCACGCCAAGCCCATATAGCCCGCGCCATGGGCCCCCCAAAAGCTTCAAAATTGCTGTTTGTTGGTGGTTCAATGGCCTTTGGTGTGTGCACAAACTGCTGGAGCGGTTTTCCACCCTCTACAGGTCAAAAATGGAAATTTTTTGCAAAACTTTTTTTTTATATTGTGACCACTTACAATGATGAAATATGCTATGTAAAGCATGTTTTAGCCCCCTTTTATGTGTTTTTCACCCTATTTGGGTGTTGGGGGGGGGTCTCCCAAGGGGTATGGGGCACAACCTGCTTATGCAGTTTTCCCGCCTCGGCAGCTCAAAAATGGAAATTTCCGAAACTGATTTTTTTGATACTTTGACCATCCAAAAAGATCAAATATCCTATGTAAAGCATGTTTTAGCCCCTCGTTATGTGTTTTTCACCCTATTTGGGTGTTGGGGGGGGGGGGGGGGGGGCTCCCAAGGGGTATAGGGCACACAACCTGCTTATGCAGTTTTCCCGCCTCGGCAGCTCAAAAATGGAAATTTCCGAAACTGATTTTTTTGATACTTTGACCATCCAAAAAGATCAAATATCCTATGTAAAGCATGTTTTAGCCCCTCGTTATGTGTTTTTCACCCTATTTGGGTGTTGGGGGGGGGGGGGGGGGGCTCCCAAGGGGTATAGGGCACAACCTGCTTATGCAGTTTTTCAGCCTCAGCAGCTCAAAAATGGAAATTTTCGAAACTGATTTTTTTGATACTTTGACCATCCAAAAAGATCAAATATCCTATGTAAAGCATGTTTTAGCCCCTCGTTATGTGTTTTTCACCCTATTTGGGTGTTGGGGGGGGGGGGCTCCCAAGGGGTCTAGGGCACAACCTGCTTATGCAGTTTTCCCGCCTCAGCAGCTCAAAAAAGGTTGTTCCTCTCCCCTCTTCGAGGTGCCTTGCCGAAGGCAATAGAATTTGTCAAATTTTCTAAAAAAAAGTTTCAAAAAATTTCAAGAAAAATTCCAAACAATTTTCCAAAAAAAGCGCCGAGGCAGCGGCATTGCTCGGCTGCAGAGGAGCGTCACATCGAAGGTGCTGCGTCGACGGAAAGGGACAAGGCCCAATGGTCAGCACCCCCTCAACGCGTACCGCGGGGCGCACGCGGGCGTGCCACACGCCCCACCGCACCCCACGCCCGCAGCCCCTGCAAAGCGGTGCTCCTCCCGCATCCGAAGGACGTCGATGTGCCTGTGTGGCCCGCATCACCGCCTGCGGCCCGGTCCACGCACCACACCGAGTGTCCTCTCGGGAACAATAGATAGAGAGCCACAAGTCAGCCCACCCCGTCGGCACATGATTTCCTTCGCCCTCGGACCCCCTCCCCCTCGGCCGGATGCCCGCGGCAGTGCGGATGCCCGCAGTAGTGCGGATGCCCGCGGCAGTGCGGATGCCCGCAGTAGTGCGGAGGCCTGCTTGTCATAGCAGAAGGTTCAAAGGCGAGAGGCCAATAGGCGCCGCCACAGGCTAACAGAGCCAACCACCAAGGCCTTGTGCCAACCCCCCCCCCCCTCGGCAGCGTGGGGCTGGTTGCATTCACGCACCCGTGGAATCACGCGGAATCATATCAAATATCATTCGGGGGGGGAGTGGGGTTGAGGCTCGCGATTGTTCAGAATTTCCCCGAATTCCGCAATTTTTCGCCGTTTTTCGCGATTTCCCGCCAACAGCTTTTCTGCCTGTCCCCCTCGCCCGGTTGTGGGTGCCCGGCGTGTCCCCTGTGCCGATGTGTTGCCCCTTGGGGCTTCGGGAGGTTGGGTTACGGCACCGCAAGTTCCCCACAAGTTTTCGCAGTCGGATCTGACGCCCCCTGACCGCAATCCCCCCCCCACCCCCCTGCCCCTTGTATCATTGCCTGTGGGGGGACACTCCAGGCCTAGCACCGCGTGGATGTTGAGTTTGATGCAGAAACCTGTCCGTTGACATGATGGCCGTGCATTGTCTGTGGACGCATCCATCAAGCCACGACCCCGGCTGGTGGCTGTTTGCCGTTTGGGCGAAGCTACCACCAGAAACCGGATGATACCGCATCAAGCGTGCGTTGCCTCCGAGGGCAACATGCACATATGACGAACAACCCCGGGCAAATGGAGGGGCAGTGATGCATTGGAAGCCCAGCCCCAGGGCGCCCAGCCTATGCCCAGCCGCTGTCCCCCCGACGCCAAGTGCCAAGTGCCAAGTGCCAGCCCCAGTGGCATTTGTAACCGACGGTAACTGCCCCCAACCGCTTTGGCAACCTCCTCCAACCGCCTGCCCAACCGCTACTGGAGCCGCCTCTGAGGCCCCTTCCCTTCTAATGCATCCCTGGGGGGCCGGGAAGGGGGTCCTGCAACGGGGCTGCTTGCCCCCCCTTGCCTAGTGAGGTCAGGACTTGTTCCCCCTCCTTGTGGCCTTCACGAGTGCACCCCCTCCCCCAACCCCCACTGCCCCATGCCCAACCCTCTCTTGGGTAGTCCCACGTTTCCCAAGTTTTCCAAGCATCCAAAACATCCCCCAAATTTTGATCATAGTGACACGGCTTGGGAAGTCGGTTTCTCAACCTTCGGGGGGGGGGGGGAGGGTTCGGGAAACGGGCTCACTGGACACGACCATGAACTACTT
The DNA here is from genome assembly GCA_964036045.1 of Eutreptiella sp. 'Long Island Sound 2002'. NCBI lineage: Eukaryota > Euglenozoa > Euglenophyceae > Eutreptiales > Eutreptiaceae > Eutreptiella > Eutreptiella sp. 'Long Island Sound 2002'. The sequence continues at coordinate 9,666,233 of OZ038400.1, forward strand.
ATTGCAAACTCTGTCACTGAAGGCGCCGGAAAAATTTTTTAGCCATGAAAGTGGTCAAACTTCTTTTCACCAAATCCATGGCAAATGATGACTTTTTTGAACCCCCTCGACGCGCTGATTCCAAAATCCCCATTTTCATTTTATTTTTTTTGCGGAATTTTGGGTCCGGGTCACCTCCGGGGCCCGGGGGTCAGTCTCGGTAGGATTTGGGGGGCCCGTCAATGGAGCCCTTTTTGGGGGAGGGGGGAGGTCTAGCCAGAGGGGCTGCATCGACCCCCCCCCGGAAGTTGAAAGCCCGCCCACCCCTTCATCCCCAGAACAAACTGCTGCTCGGGGCCAAGAAGTTCACGGCGGCCGTCCTGTCCCGCAACAAGAAGAGCCCCCGCGCCAACGCCAAGCCGCAGACCCTCGACAGCCCCCGGGGGGACAAGTACCTGACGCCCACGAGCCCGCGGCCGATGGGGGGCTCGCCGGGGGTCAGTCCCATGAGCGCCTCGTCGGAGCCCGCGACGTTCCCCAGCCCCCGGATGGCCGAGCCTCCGCAGCGGAAGGGCGCCTCGGAGGACGTGATTCGGGACTTGAGTGAGGACATCGCGCGTGTCGAGTCGAGGGAGTGTGACGACGACGACGACGAGGCGGAGGGATTCGGGGATTCGGAGGTGTGGTGTTCAGGGGTGACGGGCAGGGGAGGGAAGGGGAAGGGGAAGGGGAGGAAGCCCCCCCCCCCCCTCTCCTGGGCGCCCAGCCTATGTATGCCCAGCCACTGTCCCCCTAACGCCAAGTGCCAGGCTCAACGGCATTTGTAACCGACAGTAACCGCCCCCAACCGCTCCGGCAACCTGCTCCAACCGCCTGCCTAACCGGTTCTGGGCCTGAGGCCCCTTCCCTTCTGATCCATCCCTGGGGGGGGGGGGGGTGCAGCGTAAATCACCCGGGATACCGTGCGGTGCAGGGCACCTGGGCCTCACGCAGCGAGGCAGGCTATGGACGGCCTGAGGACGGAGGTGTGTGGGCAGCAAAAACAGTCAAACGACCCCCGCAACAACCAGCACAACCCCCAATACGCCAAATATTGGGCGCCGCTGACGCGCAAACGGCACATCCCGCCACATTCAGCACAGCCCCGGCACACCAACGACTGGGCTCCGCGAACGCGGAAACGACACCAGCAGGAGCACCGGCCGCAGCGGCCGACAGAACGCAGCAACCCAACGCAACATGCGAAGGGAAGAACGGGTGACTGTCCAGGGCCCCGTAAAGAAACAAAAACCGGACGGCATGTCACACGGGGGGGGGGGGGATGTGCCTCCTGCTGGCCTCCAGCTGAATGGCCGTTGGGCATGCACTGGATGCAGGGCCCGGGGCAGCGCTGAAGGTGGCGGTGCAGGAGTGTTGATGTTTGGCTGTGAGCATGGCAGCTGTTTGGCAGACTGTTGGCGCGGGTTTTAGTCACGAAGAGGTCCACACCGAAACAGGGCGCTCGTTCGCACCCACACAACACCGACGAATTCATACGTGAACGGCATTCGTGAGCAGACCAATAGGCTGTCAGCCCCATGGGGGGGTCCGGTCCCAGCAGCTCGGTTTGGGCGGCTTGGGGGTGGGTGGGGGAGCTCAGAGGTCAGAAAGCGTTTTCATGTTTTGCATCCGTATTTGAATTCTCCATGAAACTCTGAGTATTTTGAGGACAAACCGATGGAGTAAAACCGACATTATACCCCCCCCCCTCCCCATCATATGCTCAACCCCAACCATATGCACTCGCACTGTTGGCCCCCAAACAAGGGTCCATGAGTGGATGCCTCGTGGTGGTGGCCGCACAGGTCCCCATTTGTGTCTCTGCTTGCTCTGATTCATGTTCATTCTCTGGTGCACAGTCCAAGTCAGGGGGTGGCGGAATTTCACTTTGCGGGGGGTCACGGGAGCCCCTCAAAAACGGTGGGATTCTGGAAAAGGGCTCCCATCACACGGCCATTATTGCCGTTTAGGTGAGGCAGCACTTTATCCATTTTTGTCCCCTCCTTTGCAGACCCCCGAGAAGGCAAGGATTACGTAGCCATTTGGCCCTAATGTGGGCCCCCAAGACGGCAGGGTTACGTAGCCACTTCCGATTTTGTCCCCTCTCCCCCCCCCCCGAGTAGGGGTTTTGTAGCCATTTCTGATCCACAAATGGAGGCCCCTTGAGTTGGGGATATGGACTTACAATCCACAAATTGAGTTGCCCCTTGAGTTCAACATGAATACCACCACCATTGTACCCACGGTACTCCCGCGGTCGGTTTTGGGGGGTTCCGTCGCGGGAGCCTCGTTTTCGGGGGGGGGGGGGGGGCTGTCCAGGCAGGGGGCTCCAATGTCAACCCAAGGGGGGTGTGGGAAGGTGATGGGCACATGACAGACTTGTGTGCGATGTTCCACAATGCACCTTCAACAACGCAGGTGCGTTCGCCGCACCCCAGTGCGGATTGCACGCCCCCATTTGCATCTCCCTCCCTCCCTCCCTCCCACCCCTCTTTGAGGCCATGCGCCGTGGAGTGGGTGCAATGCAGTGGCTCTCTGGGAGGGGGCGGTGTCAAAGTACGTCTACCAAAGCCTCCACCCACGGCTCACCTCCATTCGGTTGTACCACTACCCCCAGGGAAGTCTTGGAATGGCCATACACCGCAGGAGGAGGGGGGGTTTGGCACAAGGCCTTGGTGGTTGGCTCTGTTAGCCTGTGGCGGCGCCTATTGACCTCTCGCCTTTGAACCTTCTGCTATGACAAGCAGGCGTCCGTACTACTGCGGGCATCCGCACTGCCGCGGGTGGCAGGAGGAGGAGGGGGGGTATCCCCCCCCCCTGGGACCCCCCCCCCCTCCAGACCCAAGTGACCATCGTTGGAAAAAACGAGATTCGCAAAAAATCTGATCGGGCCAATGTTGGTCCACAAACTTCTGGGTCGCAGACCCCCCCCTCCCCCCTTCTGATACGTCCCTGCCACCACCCCATACCTCTATGGTGGTGCATCAGGGGGGGGGGCGATGTGCCGAGAGGTGCCGGATGATGTGCCCGATCATGTGATCGCTTGGCTCATCCTAATTAGGCCCTACCCCCCCCCCCTTCCCACTGGGTCTTGTATTTGGGATTTGGGGGGGGGGGTCCACTGCCGCCTGCGCGCGCTTTGCTCAGGAGGCTGGGTTGGTGGCGCCGACCCTCATGCAGACGCTGGAGCCCCTGGGCCGCGAGCCCGGGTTCATCACCGTGAGCTGCCCCGAGGGGGAGGTCCCGCTCTTCCTGAGGGCCACCGCGAAGCAGATCGAGATCCGGGGCACCCCCACGTCAGGTCGGTGCCCACAGACACAGACATTGGGGGGTCGCGGCTGCACGGCACGGCCGTGTGCCGGGGCCAGGGCCGTGCGGGCAGGGCAGTGCCCTCCCCCCCCCCCCCCCGCACTCCCCCAGCCCATAGCCCCAGCCCCGAACCGTCATCTTGGGCCGAGATTCCCTCAACCCTCGCTGACATTTGTCCATCAGCGCGCCGAGGCTGTAGGGTGAGCGTGGATGAGTGGCCATGCCACCGGACGCACACGCGACCAGTCGCAAGTTCGCCCCCCCTCCGTCCCCTCCTCCCCCGCATTATCGATTTGAAGAGGCTTTCTGTTCACGCGCAAGCGACCGGCCCGGCCCCCGCCTCGGCAGCCCGGCACAAATGAACGCATGTTCCTCGGCCACCAGCCCCGCGCTGGCGGCGTCCGGCCCAGTTTTGGGGTGCCAAAACGCGTTTCGGCGACCGCGAGGCGCGTGGTGACCTGTCCGGAACCCCGAGGGGCGCTGGGTCCCAAGACCACCAGTTTCACGGTGTCTGGACGGTCCTCATCGCGTCCGGGGCCGTCTCCGTGGCGGTTTGGCCCATGGAGCCCCTCCTGGAGCGGTAGTGGACTGGTCCAGCCAGGGGCTTGTCCCCCCCGGGGGCTCTGCGGGACACTACCCACTTCAGATGTGGTGGTGGGCCCCCTCCGAACTTCGTGGTCTTGGGAGTGACTGAGTGTGAGGCATCGCCGGCGCCGGCGCGGGAGGGACGCTGAGGGGCAGGAGCAGCGTTTGGGAGCAGAGGGACGACGGTCCCGCTCTCACGCACGAACAACACACTTCTGCAATGGCCGTTTGTTCGAATGAATGTTTTTGAACAGCTTGTTTCTGGCAACTGAAAACAGTGTGTACACTGGGCAGAAGGGAGGGACCTCAAAGGCGGTTCCAGAAGCAGTTAGATGGGCGGTTGGGGCAGGTTGCCAAAGCAGTTGGGGGTGGTTACTGTCGGTTACAAATGCCATTGTACCTGCCCCCCTTCCCATGCATCCCTGACACCGGGGGTACCAATATATACACTGCCTGGGCCTTTGTGGCACCCCAGCCCCCCTCAACCACAACTGCCAATCGTTGAAAGCCGGCAGTCATTATTGCTGCTTCGATGGAGATCTTAGAACACAGAGCCGTTGCAATGGTTCAGTAAGATATGCCAAAACGCCGGAGTCTCAGTATGATTTGCCTCTCCCCCCCAAAAACAGCCAATTGGTGGTCCGCCCGCTCCAGTGCACACTGCGCGGTGCCTTGCTCAGCACATGAGCCCCTGTGGCTCGAACGTGCACCATGCTTCGTAAGCACACATGCCACACCTGCTGCACCTGCTACCCCCCGTATCTGTGCTTCTATGGAGGTAGATGTGCGGCATTGTCGGTGAACACCACAGGGAGGGAGGGAGGGAGGGAGGGAGGGAGGGAGGGAGGAGGAGGAGGAGGAGGAGCACATGCCGCGGTCCCATGGACGATGGGCTTGAGCATCGTCCCCGGGGGTCCCACGCAGACCTGCCAGGGGAGTCCTCCGTCTTAACTCCGCAAGAGCAAGACGGATCTCGTCGCACACCTGAGGACGCTCCTCTCGGCAGGCCGTCCGGGTCCCAGCGCCGGTGTACGACAACACTACGGTCCGATCTGCCTCCGGGTTCCTGTCACCAACCGTCCGAAGGTCCTGGATCCACCCGAGTCAGCGTCCTAGAGTTGTCCAGCGCGTGAAGGTGTGGGTCTCCTCGGGGCATCACCCCCGACTTAGAACGTTGCCAGACAAGGAGCGCGGTCTGGCTCGACTAAGCGCGGCACTAGAACGATTGAGACGCGCGAGGCCGAGGACGTGATCACACACGTGGATAGGGCCACGGGGAGGGGCGACCTAGAGCCACCTGCACGTCCTTGTAGACCGTGCGGGGGCCCTGGGAAGCTGCACCGAGGATGGCCAAGAAGGCGGAATGAAGTACGGCACACCAAGAGGGGATCTCATCTCCACAGAGGTCAGCCACCAGGCTCCGTCCTTCGCCACCGTAATGGATGGCCCGGAGGCGGCGCCGGTCCGAGAAATGGGGGGCAAGCCCGTGCCGGCTGAGACCGTCCCGGATGACCACGTCGTGTATCCCCCACTCAATCTCTTCTCGCGTGTGCGTCGGGATCCGGTTGTGTAGGAGGTGTACATATAGGACTTGGTACGGGCTCCGCCTTCGACGATAGGCCGAGGATGGCGTCCCAGGCCGGCCACCTGGCAGCACCAGGCATCGGGGACCAGTTGGCGACGTGGTACCACTCTGGCGGAGGGTCGTTAACGAGGGTCTTGTCCACAGGGCCTCCCTTCTGGGGGGAGTAGTTGCCAGCGAGGGGCAGGACGGGCACCGTGTGCCACTTGTGTAGGAGGATGGTGGTGAGCACGACGTCGCAGAGGAGGCGACGTAGGTTGGCTGGTCGCAGCCCCCGGTGCTGGAGGGCATCCCAATGCGGTGAGGAGATAGCACCAAGGCGCCCGACGGTATAGGTAGGGAGAGAGCCGTGGGCCGGGGAGCCATCAACGGCTAGGAGGAAGGGCTCGTTGCCCCAGAGGATGAGGACCCCCCAGACCGTGGATGCACAGTGGCGCCAGGCATGACACCGTTGGGAGAGTCGGGCTGCGATCCACCGATGGTAGTGGGTGCGGAGCAGAGAGTCAAGTGGGCAGGACACGACGTGGTCACCAAGGGCGTACTGGAGACAGAGGGGGCAGGGCGTGTCCCGGGGGGGGGGGACAGGGAAAGGCGAAGGCCAGTGGTAGCAAGGTGGTCGCCCCATGAGAGGAGGCCATGACTGACGGCGGTGGCGTATTCGGCGAGGGCGGGGTCGCGTTGCGGTGGAGGGGATCTGGAGGAGGCGTGGTGGGAGACGAGAAGGGCCCGGCGGGCATGGGGGAGGGCGTCGGGGATGGGAAAAATTGGCTTGCGCCCGGGGGGGGGTCACGGCTGTCGCCTGAAGGAAGGGGGGGGGGGGTATGGTCCTCATTGTCAGCCTTTTTTTTTTAGTATGCTATACACTCTCTGATTTTCAAACTTAGCCGGATTCTCACTTAGCTTAGTTGGTAGTAGGCCTAGGCTCCATTTCCAGAGTCCTGGGTTCAATCCCAGCTTCATGTGCTGTTTTTCCCTTCGCTTTTTTGGTCTTTTTTATGTCTTCATGTTTGCATGTTTGCATGTGCATGCCCCCCCCAAGATAGTTTTCTACAGGTCCCCCCATCAGGGGGGACCCTTTGTGTCAGTCACAGGCACACATACCCCTTAAACCCCCCCCCCCCCTGCTCTCGACCCCTTCCCCGAAGCAACCAGCCCCCGACAAGGAAACAAACAAAAGTCAGTTAAACACAGGGGGCCACTGACAGCACCACTTTGCAAATTTTATTTTTTCTTTTTTGGCGAACCATCCTTTCTGAGTTAAACAGGTGCTGTCTGATGGCTGGGTGCCTGGGCAGGCAGGTTTCACCTTCTTGCCCAACTGGGGGGGGGGGGAGGACGCCCAGGCACCCAAGGGGTCCAAGAGAGCAGGGTGGGGTTTAAAAAATAAAAACCTGTAAGTTCCTCTCCTACCCTCCCCGCCTGGGCCACCCCCGCCTTCTTGCCCCCTGCCTTCGGGTTCCACACCTTTTTTGACTTCAACATCAGACTAATTTGCCAACGGGACGCCATGGTGGGGCGTTGCACCCCCCCCCCCCGTGCTATGGGATGCAACCGGAATAGACCGGACATAAATACCACCACCGTTGGGGGTAGGGGGGGGGGACTGGGGGGCTGTGTATACCGGTTGTCATTGCCCCGTCACGGCGGGCCAGAAGGGGGGGGGGGTTTGGGAAATGGACATCCGTGACCCCCCGTGGGCGCAAGCCAATTTTCCCCCACCCTCGTGGACTTGGAGGCCAGCATGCGAGAAGCAGATCCGGGGCTCTCGTATGGGGGCCAGCCATCCCACCGTGGCCGGGCAGTCTTTTGCTGAGAGTCCCGCGGCTTCGTCCACTTGGTCTAGCAGAGTGTCGAGCCAGGTTCTAGCGGTGTGGGAGTAGAGGTGGCGAGGGGGTGGTTGACCGACAGCTAACGCGCGGCATGCACGTAGTAGGTCGCCTTGCTAGGAGTCGTTCGGCTCCTGCCGCCCCTCTTGAGCCGTTATGTACCCTTTACAGTCGGCAAAGTGCCACGAGCAGGATCGGAAGGTGAAGGTAGGGCAAGTAGAGGGACCTCGGGCGGAGAGGGCAACCCATGCTGTGTACAACTCTGCCGTGTAGGCGTTATCCACTCTCATGGGGATACTGACGGGGTAGATCTGGAACCGCAGCGTACTAGGGTAGAACACGGCCACGGCTCCACCACATTGTCAGGACATTGAGGTGGGGTGGCAGGAACTGGCTAATGGGCTTTTGGAGTTTGAAGGAGACCTTCTGGTTCTGTATCTCCGGGGCCGCCAGGGTGTCGGTGGGCGGGGCCTTCTCCCGGGGGGAGTAGAGGCTGTGGAACACAATGTGCCAGAGGTGGGCAGCCGATATGGGGGAGTGCCCGGGGCTCCACCTGGTGATCAAGGCGGCGGTGAGGGTGTCCGGGTCCTTGGAGACATACTCGAATAGGGGGCCACCTTGCGCAAGCGCCAGGGGGACATGCTCGATAATTTTCACCTCTGACGAGCCCGTGGCGACCGTGACGGTAGCCGTAAGTAGGAGCCCCCTGGGCGTCCAAGCTCCTGTCACGGCGGTAATAGCTTGGATGGTACCATCCACCGCTGTCCAGCGCAGGGCATCACACAAGTCGGATACGGCAGGGTCGGGGGCCCGTACGGCCGCGTCCGCCGCCTCCAGCGCGCCGTCCTTCAACATGTCCAGGCTTCGCAGCAACCAGTCGGCGTCATCAGACTGGGCGATATCCATCAGGAACATGGGGAATGGCCCCGGCGGAGAGCTCCGCCCCGAGTGGCTTCGGGAGTTGGGGAGGGAGAGTCCTGGGACGGTGAGGAGTGTTCAGACATGGTATGGTGCAGCGAGAAGGGAGCGGGTGGCCTGTGGCCGCGAGACACAGAAGAGGGGATGTGGTAGAGGGGTTTCGGGAGCAGCACAGGATGGTAGGGGTGGCAGCCAGTGAACTGGGCGCAAAAGAAAAGCATAGTGTGCCACGAGTGTGGCCATGGTGCAAAGAAACAAAATCCATGGCGCGAGAGCGCAGAGCAACGCGGGGCCGCCTGACGGAGCGCATCAGCGGGTTGTGGTCCTAGGACTCACGAGGACGGGGGCGCAGGGGGAGCGCCGCACCGGTGCGCGGGGCTGCGACCCACAGGGCGTCTAGGCAAGCGGGCTCACCGGTGGAGCGTCGCGGGAAACGGTTCACGATACCCTTGCACAAGGTGTCACACAGAGTGGCAGATACGTCGAATGCAGTCCCCGTCGTAACATTCCGCGTAGCGGCCTGGAAGATTGCCACGGCGAGGTCGACGTCTCGCCAGAGCTGGTAGCAGGACGACGCGCCCACTGTGGATAGGAGGGGGCTGCGCAAAGGGGAGGGGCGCACTTGGGGTGCGGCACTCAGCCCTTGGAGACACGGCGACGAGGAGAGAGAGTGCACTGCAAGGGTGGAGTAGAGCTGGAACAAGGGCCACGATGGCAAGAGAGGAGTCACGCAGTGGCACAGCAAACACGACGCATCACGACTGATTTCACGGGTGGCAGTGCGTGTGGGCTATCCGTCCCACAGCTACCATCCTGAGGGTTTTTGGACTGGTGCCAGGTCACCAGAGGGAGGGAGAGAGGGAGGGAGGGAGGATGGGAGCAAGGAAGGGAGGGAGGCAGGGAGGGAGGGAGGGAGGGAGGGAGGGAGGGAGGGAGCAAGGAAGGGAGGGAGGCAGGCAGGGAGGGAGGGAGGGAGGGAGGGAGGGAGGGCGGGAGGGAGGGAGGGAGGGAGGGAGGGAGCAAGGAAGGGAGGGAGGGAGCAAGGAAGGGAGGGAGGCAGGGAGGGAGGGACGAAACAAGGGAAGGAGGGAGGGAGCGAGTGGGAGCGAGGGACGGAGGGAAGAACAGCGTTGAAGTTGGAGTCGGAGTAGGGCACGTTATACGGTAGAAGTAGTGGACATGGAAGGAGGGAGGGAGGGGCTGAAGGCGGTGCGCATCTTGCGCGCACACTGCAGCGGCTCCCTCGCCCTCCCTCGTCCCTTCGCTGGCCCTGTCTGTCGTCTTCTACACTTCCTCCCCCCCCCCAAGCCCCCACCCCCCCAGCCCCACGAGTTGTGCAGTTGTATTGCTGTGTTGGTATGCGATTGTGCTGAGTTGCAATGCCCTTGTCTTGGATTGCTGTGTTGTTGTGAGATTCTTCAACCCTCACCCTCACCCTCCTCCGCCTCGCCCCTCCACCGCAGACGGGGACCTCCAGAAGCTGAGCAGTACCTCGCTGGCCAAGTCATGGCAACTGCCCCCCACCAGCGATGCGACGGGCTGCGATAGCCCAGAGGACACCGTGACCGTCAGCACCTTCGATCTGGAGACGTGCATGATGGTGCAGGGGTACAGCTCCGGGAGGGTGGTGGTGAGCGATGTGGTGAGCGGCGTGAGCCGCGGCTGGAAGGCCCACATGCGGTCCATCGGGGTCATGGTGATCCGATCCCCGTACCTCATCACTAGTGGTGAGGCGGGCGCTGTAAAAGTGTGGGATTTGAACGGGGGGCAACTCTACAAGTATGCCCCGCATCGTGCGCGAGGTGTTCGGGTTGTGGGTGTGCTGTGTGCAGAATGTAGGATTGGGCAGTGTGTGCAGGTTGGAGGGTGCTGTGTGTGGGGTATGGGGTACCATGTGGAGGGTATGGGGTCCCGTGTGTAGGGTACTATGTGTACTGTGTGTAGGGTATGGGGTACTGTGTGTATGGGGTATTGTGTGTAGGGTATGGGGTACTGTGTGTATGTGGTACTGTGTGTAGGGTATGTGGTACTGTGTGTATGGTGTAGGGTATGGGGTACTGTGTGTATGGGGTATTGTGTGTAGGGTATGGGGTACTGTGTGTATGTGGTACTGTGTGTAGGGTATGTGGTACTGTGTGTATGGTGTAGGGTATGGGGTACCGTGTGTAAGGTATGGGGTACTGTGTGTAGGGTATGGGGTACTGTTTGTATGGGGTACTGTGTGTAGGGTATGGGGTACTGTGTGTAGGGTATGGGGTACTGTTTGTATGGGGTACTGTGTGTAGGGTATGGGGTACTGTGTGTATGGGGTACTGTGTGTAGGGTATGGGGTACTGTGTGTAGGGTATGGGGTACTGTGTGTATGGGGTACCGTGTGTAGGGTATGGGGTACTGCGTGCGAGGTATGGGGTTGACCCTTGAGATTGCCGCCCCGTACACGCCATCTGTCGTCATGTTCGTAGATGCTGGGAAGAAGAAGGGGGCCGCCCCCCAGGTGGATTTGTCGGACTGGTGTGGTCCTGACCGCAAGAAGTGGTTGGGCCCCAATGCTGCGGATAGCTGCGGCCCTGACTACTTGACCGGTGAGTACCCTGGTGATTACGGTTGGGACAGCTTTGGGCTTGCTGCAGGCCCCAAGGCCTTTGAGCCAGTATGTGGGTAACATCACCATCTTCAATCTCGTCTTGAGCCCATGCTTGATGCATTTGTCACTTGATTGCTGCAGTGCTGCCCCCCTAGGAGTATTGCTTGCTTGTTGCAGTGCTGCTGCTCTGCCATGCCTTGCCCCTTACCCCCGGCGGTCCAACGGGCCAGCGCTCGTCGCCTTTGCTAATGCTAACGCTCTGCAGTTGCCACTGCCCCCAAAGCCTGGTTGGCCGGTATCCCCGGTCCTCTGGGTCCTCCGTCATGCTGTGGGCCGCCCTGGGACCCACGGGATCTAGCAAGGCAGGAACCACCTGTCGGTGCGAGATGCCCGGTAACTCCAGTAGACGGCATGATAAGTGGTTATGACTCTGATTCTGACTATGGGGTACTGCGAGTATGGTATGGGGTACTGTGTGTAGGGTATGGGGTACTGTACCGTGTGTAGGGTATGGGGTACCGTGTGTATGGGGTACCGTGTGTAGGGTATGGGGTACTGTGTGTATGGGGTACTGTGTGTAGGGTATGGGGTACTGTGTGTTCGGTATGGGGTACCGTGTGTATGGAGTACTGTGTGTAGGGTATGGGGTACTGTGTGTATGGGGTACTGTGAGTATGGTATGGGGTACTGTGTGTAGGGTATGGGTTGCGGTGTGTAGGGTATGGGGTACTGTGTGTATGGGGTACCGTGTGTAGGGTATGGGGTACTATGTGTATGGGGTACTGTGTGTAGGGTATGGGTTGTTGTCGTTGTTGTTGTTGTTGTGGCACCCAGCACGTGCCGGCGGGAGAAATTGCCAGACACGCTCTCCCTTGGCAGGGCGCAAGGGAGCAGTCGGCCGGCGTCACGCTGGCCGGGCGTGTGCCGACGACGGGGGGGGGGGGTGCCATGGTGTGGGGGGGGGGCGTGTGCACGTGGAGAAGGGAGGGGCCACCTGTGAGTTACCCTGGAGCCCTCCCCCGTCTCGCGGGGGGAGAGTGACCCGACCTGTGCGAAACGGCTGTGGAGGGGGTGGAGGGCTGGACGGGGACCTTGGGTTGGGGAAGGCACGCCCGGGTCCGCGGTCACACCGCGCCTTGCCCGAACATCCCGCCGAGGTGGCCGTTCCTCGTGTGTGGCCGTGGCGTGGCCGGGGGCGCTGGCCCGTGCGTCTAGCCTTCATCGGGGGCGAGGGGAGGCCCGGGAGTTGCTTTCCGGCGCCTAGTCACCTCTGCACGTGTTGTGGTGTGGCCGCCTCGTCCCCGGTGGTGCGGGCGCGCGCGCGCGTCGGTCAGCGGGGAGGGAGGGCACAAGGGCGGGAGCACAAGAGCATTATAAAGGGTATACGGCTAATGGCGTGTTGTGTTTGGTCCGGCAGTGGTTCCCTGGTGCCTGTCCCTGTGCCCCGTGCGCGGGAGGCCGCGCAGCACGGCCGGCGGGGGGGTCCAGGCCTGGGCCGGGCGCATGGGTAGCGGCGGGCGGCTGAGGCGGAGGCGGCGCCATGCGGGTGCGGGGCCCGTGGCGGTCGCGGGGCGGTGCGGGCGGACTGGCCGGCGGCCGGCGGTGGCCCTGAGTGCCCCACACTGTGGGGTTGGTGGGCGTGCCGGGGGCAAGTGCATCGCGCAGGTCAGGCTGCGGGGGGCGCATGCGCAAGGGCGTCGGCGTGCCCGATGAGGGCCCCACTGTGGGCCGCGGGACCTGCGGCAAGCTGGAAGCGTTGCCTGGGGGTCGAGGCTGGGGCCGGGCGCGTGGGTAGCGGCGGGCGGCCTAGGCGGAAGCGGCGACAACGGGCTCGGGTGCCCGAGGCGAGCGCGGGGCGGTGTGTGCGGGCCGGCCGGCGGCCGGTGGCCTCACTGAGAGTCCCACACGGAGGGGTCGATGGGCGTGCCGGGGGCGTACGCGACGTGCAGGTCGGGCAGCAGAGGGCGCACGTGCAGGGCGTCGGCGTGCCCGATGAGGACCTCACTGAGGACCGAGGGGTTTGCGGCAAGCAGGACGCGTTGTCCGGGGGGGGTGGCGGCGAGGAGCGGGAGGATGTCCGCGGCCCGTGACGCTGGGGTGAACACGACGTGGGCCGGGTGCGGCCCCGGGAGAGGTGCCGGGGGGAGCGGGACCACAGGTTGGCGGTCCACCGTGAGGCGCCACGTGGCGCAGTGGAGGAGGAGCCACACCAGGGTGATCCTGTGGCGCAGTGTGAGGGGCAGGGTGCAGGGCGGCGTGGGGACGTGCGGCGGGAGGGGGGGGGGGGTGGGGCGGTGACGTGAGAGGGGGCCCGGCGGAGGAGTGACGCCAACGACGTGTGCGTCGTGCTGAGGGTGGAAAGGAGCTCGCGGAGGAGTCCTTCTCGGCCGGCGCTGTCCAGCAGGGCGGGGGCGCCGTGGGGGGAGGTGGAGTGCCACATGCCCAGCATGCTGAACCCCAACTGCGTCGGGGGGCCTGGTTGCGGGGCGGCCGGGAGGTGGTTGGTGAGGTATACGGCGGCGGTGGCCGTGCGGAGCTCAAAAGGGGAGATGAGGTGGGGGGAGTGGCCGGCCGTGGCTGACAGAACCGGAGGGTGCGTGAACAGGCGCCACGCGAGGAGCAACTTCAGGGCGTAGTGGGGGGGGCAGTGGTACTGGAGGTGGGCGGCGGAGTCCGGGTAGGGGCGGTGACAGAAGGGGCACGTCACTCCCCCGTAGCCGGGGGGATGGTCCTGGGAGCGTAGTAGCCGCAGGTGCATGATGCGGTGGAGGGCCAGCGCCAGGACCTCGGCGCGCTCATACGCGAGGCGGAGTAGGTGAGAGGACCAGCCAGGGGGCAGGGGCCGGAGGTGCTGCGCGTGGGTGCGGGTGGTGGTGGCAGCATATGCTGCCTCTGCGGCGCGCGCGGGGCTCAGGAAGATCGCGCCTTCACGGAGCGCCCGGATGCGGCCGTGGAAGAGTGCGGACCAGGGGAGGGTCCACGGGGAGGCGGTGTGGAGCCCGCGGCGGGCTAGGTTGTCAGCCTCGGCGTTGAGAGTGGCGAGGTGGCTGGCGGAGCCGGAGTCGTGTTGTGCGGGAAGCCAGGCCTCGTGCATGCGGAAGGTGGCGGAGAGGAGGGCCGCTGGATACGGGATGGAGAGGGCGGAGGAGGGGGGCGGGCCGCGGGTGAGGTCGCAGAGTTGGGAGGCGGTGGAGTCGGAGGCGAAGAGCGCTTCGCCGGACCAGCCGCGGAGGGGGAACATGGCGGCTATCTTGGCGATCCACTCGGCGTTGGTGGAATGGTCGGCGAGGGCGTGGAGGCTAAGCCAGCCGCGGTAGAGAGTGCCGTGGTGGGGGTGCCAGAGGAGGAAGCCGGCGCCGAGGCGGGTGCCCTCTTGGCTTCCGTCGCATGCGACCACGACGTAGGGGAGGGAGCGGAGGGGGGCCAGTGAGCCGGTGTGGTGCTGCGGAGCGGGGGGTACGTGGGGGGAGGGGAGGAGGTAGACGGTGATGTCGAGGGGGGCGAGCGCCTGTGCCAGGGCGGGACCTTCGGTGAGCCAGGGGGTGGGGCGGCGTGGGGAGACGAGGGACGCCGTGGCGGCCACCGCGAGGGTGTTGGGGCCCCAGGAGGCGCGGAGGTAGTTTCGGAGGAGGTTGAGGGGGGCCCGGTACGCCCAGAGGGGGGCGCCGGGACCGCCCTGCTGGAGGGGGAGGTGGAGGAAGGCCGCTTGTGCCCAGGGGGGCAGACGGAAGGCATGGCGGTAGGTGTTGTTGATGGCGGTCTGATGGGGGCGGAGAGAGGGGGGGGGGATGAGGACGCCTGAGGTGACGTAGTCGAGGGGGGAGAGGCCGAAGGCGTGCAGGGAGCGGAGCTGGAGTATGGGGCAGGCCTCGCGGTTGCGGCTGGCCTTGCGCGCCCGGTCGAGGGACGCGCGGGATTTGTTGATGACGCGGAGGAGGGGGAGCTCGGGGAGGATGGGGATGCCGACGACCTCCGGGGGGGCGGTGGTGGTGGTGCCGGTGTGTTGTGGGACGTCGGCGGTGACGAGGGTGGGCCGGCCTGGGCGGGAATCGATGAGGGAGAATTCCTGCTTGTCGGGGTGGATGATGCGGCCGGCGCGGCGAGAGCACTCGCGGCAGTCGGTGGCCATGGCTGCCACGTCCGTGAGGGAGGGGGTGATGAAGCGGCAGTTGTCGCTGTACGAGAGGTGGGTGGCGGGGAGGAACGCGGTGTGGCCGGGGATGGTGAGGCGATGGAAGTGTTGGGGCGCATGGCCCTGGTGATCACCAGGCTGGGTGCCTGGTAGTGGAGCTGGGCGAACCCGTCGCCTTGGTTGCCCCCCTCCTCGGTGCTGAAGGGGTGGGCGAACCCTTCGCGGGTGGCCACACGGTTAACCAGGCGGCTGTAGAAGCCGTCTGCCCAGGGGCCAAAGTCCCACGTGGCGCGGAGGTGGGAGCAGAGGCGGGAGTTGTCTTGGCGCAGCACCCTGAGGTACGCGTCAGACTCGTCCCAGTCTGAGATGGCGCAGGTGCTGTAGGTGGAGAGGGTTGTGTATGTGGCGGCGCGGGCTACGAGGGCGAGGCCTAGGGCGGAGTGGCCCGGGCGGTAGGCGAAGGAGGCGGGGGTGTAGGTGGAGGTGAGCTCGAGGTCGGCGGCTAGGCGGGTCCTGGCGATGCCGGAGGCTGCGCTTGAGACGCCCGACTCCACGTCGACGGGGCGGAAGGAGCGTGTGAGGTGTCGGGGGAGGGGCTTGGTAGGTTCCCCCTTGTAGAGGCCGTAGCGGACGGTCTCGTTGGAGACGCCTGGGGTGCCGGATTCAAGTTGGAGGAGGAGGTGAAGCAGCCCGAGGTGAACGCCCCCGCCGCTGCGGAAGAGCGCTGCGCGGGCCACGTTGTCAGTGGACACGGCGAGGGAGCGCTTGCCCATGTGGCGGTGGGCCAGGGAGGCGGTGGTGATGAGGGGGGAGGACTTGCGGGCGAGGGCGTACGCCTGGGGGGAGGCGGGAGACTCTGGTCGGGCGTTCGCGCGGAGGGCGTCGCGGAGGAGGGGGAGAGTGAGGTTTGTGGGCGGATGCGGGGGGAGGGGGAGCCAGGAGTCTGGGGTGCAGTGGGAATTGCGACTTGACGGCGCAAGCTGCTTAAAACATCTGGGTCTATCCAACCGTCGGTATTGGAACCAAAAATACCTTTACCCCTAAACTCTCGGCCAGGCGGCGGGGAGGTGAATTCGATATCATCATTCCATTCACGCACCTCATGGAATGCGAAACCGGGCGTGATTCCGGACGGCAAAAGAGTAGTTGCATCAAAAAACGAAGGTGGTTCAAGACCCCGAAAAGGCTTCAAGTATCCTTCGGGATCATACAACCAATGTAACAAAGGTGAATGTGCAGACATGGCGGCAGTAGGAGAAGAGGGAAATTCCAAATCACAACCACACCCAACGGACTGACGTGGGTTGGTACCATTCGAAGGTGGAGCCGTAATAGGCGCCGCTGCAGTTGATGCTACTGCTGACTGAGGAGAGGGCTGTGCACCTCTATCCCTATCGTACATGCGACTTGTCGAATGCGCTTGTGAACTCGAAACTTCTTGGGTTGAGGAAGTAGCTTGTCCAGCCTGTAAAGAGGCACGGCCAATGCTATTTGAACCCGCAATACGTTGATGTATTGTGTCAACGTCCATGCGCAATAACCGGAAACTCTCTTGGAATGCGGTTTGTACACCATCAAATGTAATCCCTACGCGTGCTTCTGAGGCCTGCAATTTAGAATCAACGTTTTGAGGCGAAAGGCCTTGCATGTTACCTAAAGCATTGACTTTCAACTCCAAACCGGAAACACGAGTACGAACGGTATTTAATGAAGTGTCCACTTCTGAATTGAAGTGCTCAACCCGATGAAAAAAAACAAGCATTTTGGACTCGGCAACCGAATGCAACCGCAAGAGTTCATCACGAATGGCGTTGCCATTGGGGTGTGAGTGAATTTGGGATGAAGAATGGGGTTGCGATGGTGACGGCGGATCACTCGCCACACGAGCACTCACTTCGGCAATCCGTTGAGAAGTGAATGATATATGATTGCGCAACTGGGAATTTGTAGTTGCGTGCTCAAGCTCTAGTTTACCCAAAGCACTTTTAACCATCTCAATTTGACTCGAAAGAGGAGATTCACGCTCTTCCAAGAGCGTTATACGCATGGTAAGCGCTTGTAATCCACGTTTCATGTCTCCGCTAGTGCTACTCAATTGTGCACTCATGGAATCAATAGCACTAGAAACCTCCAAAAGGGACTTTTTGTGAGCGACTGCAAATTCTTCAACGTTAGAAACTCGCCGCTCAAGAGGTCCCAATAGTTCATGCAAACCGGAACACGTGTCATGCAATTGTTGAATACGAGTCAATGTGTGTTCATCGAGGCCGGTTGGTCTCACACCATCACCTATTTGGCGAGCAAAAGAGTCACACCTCAAATTCATTGTAGAATTGAGACAATTCTCGATTTCAACGCTTCGCTTGGTGATGGTGTCCTCAACTTGTGACAACGTTTTTCCGATTCGTTCATCTAAATGAGAATTAAAAGAACGAAATTGAGATTGATTGTTCCGAATTGATTCATCGATGCGTGCGTTTAGAGCCTTGGGGTGCTCACCAATGCGTGTTTGCACTAAGGAATCAACGTGTGTATTTATCGTGTCGAAAGCGGCTTGCAAACGTTGTTCAAAATGACTCTCGAAAGAAGATTGTAGCTCACGCAACTTAGATTCACAAAGAACCTGCAAAGCATCAACCCTTTCATTGACTTGTTCAACACGATCGTGTAATTGCTTCCATTGCAAACCGACTTCATTTGTCAACACATCCTCAACATGATTATCACCAATGTCCACATGCTCCCTTATCAAATGCAAAAAATTCATAATGGAGCCACCGGGCACGGATGCATGCGATATATAATCGGAACGAAACGAATCAAATGCATAAGAATGGGATGCCAAAGTGCTCTCTATTGTGTGCATGGTGTTTTTCGCCATTTGCAAAGAAGAAGCGAAAATATTTTGCATTTCTTCAATTTGAACATTCATCAATTGAATATCACCACGCGTAGCAAAGTTCGAAAAGCTCTCGTGAATAGTCGTCACGGTCTGGTCTACCTTGCTTGCCCTTGCCGCACCCTTCAACATCATGTCAAGATTGGCCTCCACTTGTTCCATTCGTTGTTCCACGAGCCCCAAAATGTCCTTAAGGCTCTCCGAATCAACCGAATTTTGCTCTAAACAACGAATTCGGTCGGAGTGTTGTTGGGACTCATGAGGTGGATAACTTTGAGAAGAGTTCGTAGCATGATTCTCCAATCGCTCAACCCGAACGACCACTTGTTTGTATCGATGTTCAACACGGCTTTTCACAACCTTTTTGAATTTTCAATCTCCGTAGCAAGTGTTCCTTGTTGTAGGCTGCACGTCGTATAAACTTTCTTGCTCATTGCCTCACAACCATCAATGCGTTGTTGAATGGCGTGTACCTTGGGAGATTGTGACAAAAGAACTTCAAATTCATCTTGTTGTGAGCCTTGTGAAGAGTGATAATGTTCGGAACGCGATGACATTTGTCGTTGATGTTCTTCAAATTGTTCCACCAATTGTTGGACTCGTGATGGCTTCTCCAAATTGTCAACATCACCCGTCTCATCTTCGTTCATGAACTCCTCCACATATGACTTGCCAAACGAAAGGCGAGTTGAGGGAAGGATGTTGGGACCAAGTGATGTTTCGAATTTTCGAATGGGTCCATTGACTCATCATTGTTGTAGGTTGTGCCATATCCGGGGCTTGGAGTCACGGATTCGATACGATTATGCTTGCTACCATGTTTTGAGATTGGTGTAACCTCCATCTTAGTTTGTGATTTCCGAAATTGCAGAGTTTTGGGCTAACAACTCCGGATCCCACGGAATACGCAATCAGCAATGGCACATACAAGATTGAGTCCAAATCATCATTAAAAATGCAAGACCCTGCAATGTAGTACAGAAAACTCACAACATTATGCACAATTAGTTCTGTCCTACTTCGCAGCGTCTTTTGCATGTCACAGGGCGTTCAATCTTATGAATAAAGTGTGATCTGAGTGTAATTATAAACAATCAACAACGTGCAAATGATCATCCATAATGTGCGCGCGATCTCTGCTCGGCGCGCACTCTGTGATTCACATTGGGGTGTGTATCACTGTTTCATTACAGGTTGCGATGATACTACAAGCCACAATCCGGGACGACAAGACACGAGGAGTAAAGGATATCCGCTCTTTCCTTGGTGCGTGCAACTTTTACAGAAGGCACGTACCTAATTTCACATACTCCAGCCACTTGCTCACGGACCTTACAAAAAAGCACAAGAAATGGCACTGGGGAGAAAAGGAGGCGAAGCAGTTTCAGGAGTTGAAAGAGAAGTTGGGGAATGTTGGCATGCTCGGGACCTCTAGCTCCGAAAGAGAGTTCGTGGTTATCACCGACGCTTCATTGGTTGGTGGTGGTGGTACCCTGTTTCAATGGCAAAAACTCCCTAAGTTGGTGGCTTGTACTGTTGCCGAAGAACTGCAGAAGACGCTCGGAATCAACCGTGACGGCACCCTCAAGCACAACTATGACCCAAGTCGCTGGCACCTGGTCCCCATTGGACATTGGAACTGAAAGTGGAACTCGACGCGTGCTCATTAAACGTTGTACGAGAGAGACAGCTGCTCGGTGGCATCCTTCTATTGTTAGTACAACGGCGCCTACTTGGAACCAATCCGCTGGTCGGGTTTTGTCATCAGGAGTCTACCGAATATTTCCTGAAGGGGACCCGCCCCAGAACCGGAAGTTGAGGCGTTGGTGGACTTACTTGGCACCGTTGCGCTTGAGCATCTACAATGTCCCTGTGCTTAAGAACGAGCTCTGCAACTGGCTTGCAAGAGAGGGTTTCGATGACAAGATGTACCGCGAGCGCCAAATTTGAGTACCCCGGACGCCCAATTTGAGTACCCCGGGTGCTAATTTTGAGCACCGCGGGCGCCAAATTTGAGTACCCCGGGCGCTAAATTTGAGTATTGCGGGCGACAAATTTGAGTCCCCCGAGCAGCAAATTTGAGTACCCCAGGCGCCAAATTTGAGTACCCCGGGCACCAAATTTGAGCACCGCGGGCGCCAAATTTGAGTACCGCGGGCGCCAAATTTGAGGACCACGGGCGCCAAATTTGAGTACCCCGGGCGCCAAATTTGAGTACCCCGGGCACCAAATTTGACCACCGCGGGCGCCAAATTGAAGTACCCCGGGCGCCAAATTTGAGTACCTCGGGCGCCAAATTTGAGGACCCCGGGCGCCAAATTTGAGTACCCCGGGCACCAAATTTGAGTACCCCGGGCACCAAATTTGAGCACCGCGGGCGCCAAATTTGAGTACCGCGGGCGCCAAGTTTGAGTACCCCGGGCGCCAAATTTGAGTACCCCGGGCACCAAATTTGACCACCGCGGGCGCCAAATTGAAGTACCCCGGACGCCAAATTTGAGTACCCCGGGCGCCAAATTTGAGGACCCCGGGAGCCAAATTTGAGTTCCCCGGGCGCCAAATCTGAGTACCCCGGGCACCAAATTTGACCATCGCGGGCGCCAAATTGAAGTACCCCGGGCGCCAAATTTGAGTACCCCGGGCGCCAAATTTGAGTACCCCGGGCGCCAAATTTGAGTACCCCGGGCGCCAAATTTGAGTATTGCGGGCGCCCAATTGGAGTACCCCGGGCGCCAAACTTGAGTACCCCGGGCGCCAAATTTGAGTACCCCGGGCGCCAAATTTGAGTACCGCGGGCGCCAAATTGAAGTACCCCGGGCGCCAAATTTGAGTACCCCGGGCGCCAAATTTGAGTACCCCGGGCGCCAAATTTGAGTACCCCGGGCGCCAAATTTGAGCACTGCGGGCGCCAAATTTGAGTACCTCGGGCGCCAAATTTGAGGACCCCGGGCGCCAAATTTGAGTACCCCGGGCACCAAATTTGAGTACCCCGGGCACCAAATTTGAGCACCGCGGGCGCCAAATTTGAGTACCGCGGGCGCCAAATTTGAGGACCACGGGCGCCAAATTTGAGTACCCCGGGCGCCAAATTTGAATACCCCGGGCACCAAATTTGACCACCGCGGGCGCCAAATTGAAGTACCCCGGGCGCCAAATTTGAGTACCCCGGGCGCCAAATTTGAGGACCCCGGGAGCCAAATTTGAGTTCCCCGGGCGCCAAATTTGAGTACCCTGGGCACCAAATTTGACCATCGCGGGCGCCAAATTGAAGTACCCCGGGCGCCAAATTTGAGTACCCCGGGCGCCAAATTTGAGTACCCCGGGCGCCAAATTTGAGTACCCCGGGCGCCAAATTTGAGTACCCCGGGCGCCAAATTTGAGTACCCCGGGCGCCAAATTTGAGTATTGCGGGCGCCCAATTGGAGTACCCCGGGCGCCAAACTTGAGTACCCCGGGCGCCAAATTTGAGTACCCCGGGCGCCAAATTTGAGTACCGCGGGCGCCAAATTGAAGTACCCCGGGCGCCAAATTTGAGTACCCCGGGCGCCAAATTTGAGTACCCCGGGCGCCAAATTTGAGTACCCCGGGCGCCAAATTTGAGCACTGCGGGCGCCAAATTTGAGTCCCCCGAGCAGCAAATTTGAGTACCCCAAGCGCCAAATTTGAGTACCCCGGGCACCAAATTTGAGTACCGCGGGCGCCAAATTGGAGTACCCCACGCGCCAAATTTGAGTACCCCGGGCGCCAAATTTGAGTACCCCAAGCGCCAAATTTGAGTACCCCGTGTGCCCAATTTGAGTACCCCGGGCGCCAAATTTGAGTACCCCGGGCGCCAAATTTGAGTCCCCCGAGCAGCAAATTTGAGTACCCCAGGCGCCAAATTTGAGTACCCCGGGCCCCAAATTTGAGCACCGCGGGCGCCACATTAGAGGGCGGGCACCAAATCTGAGTACCCCAAGCGCCAAATTTGAGTACCCCGGGCGCCAAATTTGGGTACCCCGGGCGCCAAATTTGAGCACCTCGGGCGCCAAATTTGAGTACCCCAAGCGCCAAATTTGAGTACCCCGGGCGCCGAATTGGAGTACCCCGGGCGCCAAATTTGAGTACCCCGGGCAACAAATTTAGGTACCCCAGGCACCAAATTTGAGTACCCCGGGCGCCAAATTGGAGTACCCCGGGCGCCAAATTTAGGTACCCCAGGCACCAAATTTGATTACCCCAGGCGCCAAATTTGAGTACCCCGGGCGGGAAATTGGACTATCATGGGCGCCAAATTTGAGTACCCCGGGCGCCAAATTGGAATACCCCAGGCGCCAAATTTGAGTACCCCGGGCGCCAAAATTTGAGTACCCCGGGCGCTAAATTTGAGTCCCCCGGGCACCAAATTTTAGTCCCCCGGGCACCAAATTTGAGCATCACGGGCGCCAAATTTGAGTCCCCCGGGCGCCAAATTTGAGTACCCTGGGCACCAAATTGGAGTACCCCGGGCGCGAAATTTGACTATCACGGGCGCCAAATTTGAGTACCCCGGGCACCAAATTGGAATACCCCAGGCGCCAAATTTGAGTACCCCGGGCGCCAAAATTTGAGTACCCCGGGCGCCAAATTTGAGTACCCCGGGCACCAATTTTGAGTACCCCGGGCGCTAAATTTGAGTCCCCCGGGCACCAAATTTCAGTACCCGGGGTGCCAAATTTGAGTACCCCGGGCGCGAAATTTGAGCACCCCGGGCGCCAAATTTGAGTACCCCAGGCGCCAAATTTGAGTACCCCGGGCGCCAAATTGGAGAACCCCGGGCGCCAAATTTGAGTACCCCGGGCGCCAAATTTGAGTACCCCGGGTGCCAAATTTGAGTACCCCGGGCGCCAAATTTGAGGACCACGGGCGCCAAATTTGAGTACCCCGGGTGCCAAATTTAGGTACCTCAGGCACCAAATTTGATTACCCCAGGCGCCAAATTTGAGTACCCCCAGTACCAAATTTGAGTACCCCGGGCGCCAAATTTGAGTACCCCGGGCGCCAAATTTGAGTACCCCGGGTGCCAAATTTGAGTACCGCGGGCGCCAAATTTGAGTACCCCGGGCGCCAAATTTGAGTACCCCGGGTGCCAAATTTAGGTACCCCAGGCACCAAATTTGATTACCCCAGTCACCAAATTTGAGCATCACGGGCGCCAAATTTGAGTCCCCCGGGCGCCAAATTTGAGTACCCTAGGCACCAAATTGGAGTACCCCGGGCGCGAAATTTGACTATCACGGGCGCCAAATTTGAGTACCCCGGGCGCCAAATTTGAATACCCCAGGCGCCAAATTTGAGTACCCCGGGCCCCAAAATTTGAGTACCCCGGGTGCCAAATTTGAGTATCCCGGGCGCGAAATTTGAGTACCCCGGGCGCTAAATTTGAGTACCCCGGGCACCAAATTTGAGTACCCCAGGCGCCAAATTTGAGTACCCCGGGCGCCAAATTGGAGAACCCCGGGCGCCAACTTTGAGTACCCCGGGCTCCGAATTTGAGTACCCCGGGTGCCAAATTTGAGTACCCCGGGCGCCAAATTTGAGTACCCCGGGCGCCAAATTGGAGTACCCCGGGCGCCAAATTTGAGTACCCCGGGCGCCAAAATTTGAGTACCCCGGGCGCTAAATTTGAGTACCCCGGGCGCCAAATTTGAGTACCCCGGGCGCCAAATTTGAGTCCCCCGGGCCCCAAATTTAGGTACCCCAGGCACCAAATTTGATTACCCCGGGCGCCAAATTTGAGTACCTCCGGCACCAAATTTGAGTACCCCGGGCGCCAAATTTGACTATCACGGGCGCCAAATTTGAGTACCCCGGGCGCCAAATAGGAATACCCCAGGCGCCAAATTTGAGTACCCCGGGCGCCAAAATTTGAGTACCCTGGGCGCCAAATTTGAGTCCCCCGACGCCAGGTCAAGGGCGGCTAAGAGGGAGTCCATATCCTCGAGGGTCGCCAGGCGCCATCGGAACAGACGCCAAGAGTGGGCGTCGCAGAGGCGGTGGTGCAGGGTGACCTGCGCCAGCACCATGGCGTGCGAGGTGTGGCAGGGGAGGACGTGGTGAGCGTGGGAGGCGATGGGTCCGGTGGCGAAGATGTGGTCGATGGTGGTGGACCGGGGGGAGCCGTGGCGGGTGGTGAAGTTGGTGGGAGTGGCAGGGGGGATCAGGCGGTGCCAGGCCGAGAGTGGGCCCAGGGCTCCGAGCGCGGAGGCCAGGGGGGTGCCCGGGGCGCCTGTGCTGTTGAGGTCACCCAGGAGGACGCACAGGTCGGGACGCATGCGGGTGCGGAGGTGAGTCATGAGTTTGACCTCGGACACCCACTCGGAGTACGAGAGGCGCGGGGGGAGGTGGGCGTTGAACAGGAGGGCGCGGCCCCCGAGTGAGAGAGGGACTGCGGAGGCAATCCAGTGCGGGCCGTCGTAGACGTGGTCGGCGGGCTGGGAGGGGGCACGGAGGGACCGGAGCCAGGCCGTGCGGAGGCCTGAGCCCTGGCCCGACGTGGTGCTGTAGTGGGCTTCGTACCGCGGTGGGAGGGCGGGGCGGGGTGCGGCCAAGTCCCAGAGTTCCTGTTCGGCGGCCACGTCAGGGGACAGGGCCTCGAGCCAGGTGCGAGCGAGGGAGACTTGGCCGGTGATGCCTCCCCAGTTGTGGGTGAGGAAGGTGAGGGCTGTGTCGCGGAGGGGGGTGGACGCCTGGTCGCGGGGGTCGGGGAGGGAGAGGACGAAGGCGGGGGTCGGCTGGAGGAGGGGGTCCGGAGGGGGGGCGCAGGGGGTGCCCCAGGGGATGGCTGAGACGGGGACAGCTCCGGGCAGTAGTATGCCCTGGAAGCCCACCACACAGCGGGCGGCGGTGTCCCGAGTGCATATGGGCGGGGCCTTGTGGGGGGAGGTGCAGAAGAAGTGAGGCCAGTGGTCGGTTGGGGATGTGGGGAGGTCTACGAAGGCGGAGTGGGGTCTGGGGCGGCCACAGTCGGGGCAGGCTGAGGAGGCGACAAGTGGGGCGTCGGAGAGAGCCAGGTGGAGCGTCCACGCTGAGGCCGGGCCCGACGAGCGAGCGTGCGCTGGGGACGGGGGGAGGGGGACCGGCGGCAAGTGGGTGGTGTCCCAGTAGGCGGTCCACTTGGCGTCCGCGTGCAGGGGCGGGGTGATCCAGAAGGAGGGGTTGTGACGTTGGCGGGGGAAGGAGGCGAGCCAGCCGCACACTGTGGGGAGGCCGGAGGTGAGGAGCGAGGGGGGTAGCGACGAGGTGGTCTGGGCGGCGTGCAGAAGGTCGCGAGGGGGGCCCGGGGGGAGGGGGGCGGTTGGGGGGTGCTGGAGGCGGAGAAGGTCCGCGGAGTGTGTGCACTCGGGGCAGTGCATGAGGGTCGGGCGCGCAGCGTGCCGCACTGGAGGCACACACGCGGGGCGGAGGTGGGTGGTGGAGTTGGCGTGCGGGGGGGAGTCACTCGGGCGTAGGGCTGGGGACAGGGCTCCAGGCCGCGAAGGAGGTCCGCCCCGGCGCGGCAGGCGTCGGGCGGGCGGGGGTAACGGGCGGCGAGGAAGGCTGCCCCGGCTAGGGTCGGGAGGTCGGGAGCGCTTGAGGCGGGGGGAGAGTCCGGCAGGGCGAGTCAGTTGTGCCTGCGGG
Organism: Eutreptiella sp. 'Long Island Sound 2002'; assembly: GCA_964036045.1. Lineage (NCBI taxonomy): Eukaryota > Euglenozoa > Euglenophyceae > Eutreptiales > Eutreptiaceae > Eutreptiella > Eutreptiella sp. 'Long Island Sound 2002'. Next base: position 9,691,724 of record OZ038400.1, read on the forward strand.
CGCTGGGGAACATGGCGCCGCGGACTGCTCTGCCTGACGTGGGGGCCGAGGGCGTTGTGCGGCCGTGGTGCCTCGGGGAGCGTCGGGGGGAGGAACGGGGGGGTGATTGCTGGCGGCTGTGCTGGGCAGGGCGGGGCTGAGAGTCGCCTGGGACGGGCGGTCGGTGGGAGGGGGGGGTGTTGAGTGTGGCGGCGGGGGCGTGCCAGGGTTGCCCATCGTCCCGCCCGTTTTGGACCGTGAGGGACCAGCCCTCGGTGTGTTGGATGACGCGTGTGGGCAGAGAGGCGAAAAGGGAGGCGTGTAGGGCGGGGGTGATGGAAGCGAACGCGTGTCCGCGGCGGGCATCGGCGTCAGTGACGTACACGACGGTCTGCAGGTTGTGGGTGAGGGTGACTGCCATGGAGGCGTGTGGGCCCAGGCGGAGGCCAGAGATCGGACGATGCCGGATGCGGCCGGTGAGGAGCCGACGGGGGCGAAGGTGGGGACTGAGGAGGCGGGGGTGGCGCCGGTGGCGGAAGGTGCGGGGGCGCCCGGGGGAGGGGCTGGCCGAGGAGGGGTGGGGCGGAGAGTGGCGCGGGCGGGGCGGTGGCGCTTGGGGCTTGCAGGGAGGGCGCTGGGGGGGCGGAGGAGCCCAGGCGGAACCAGTCCAGGTCCGCCGTGGAGCGGGGGGGGAGGGCAGTTTTGGTGTAGGAGATGAGCTCTTGGAACTGGGCCGGGCTGGAAAGGCGGCCGCACAGCCGTGCGATGGCTGCGCGGAGGGTGTCGGCGGAGGAGACGTGTTGGAGGTCCTGGTAGGCCTCTATGGGGAAGGAGGGGGCGCTGGCGACGGTGAAGGCCGCCGTTAGCCAGGGAGTGTCGGCATGGGCTTGCGCGGCGGTGATGAGGGGCTGGATGGCCTCGAGCAGAGGCAGGGAGGCCACGGAGGAGGCGGCGGCTCCGTACCGCTGGGAAACCAGGGTGAGGAGCTTGTTGAGGTGGAGGCGGAGGGTGGGTTTGTGGAGGTCGGGGCTGGAGTCCCAGTCCCCCTTGGCGGCGAGTACCAAACTGGCGGTGCACGTGGAGACCGAGAGGTGCTGTACGGTCGTGGGGGGCAGGTGGCAGTTCTTGCCCATGGCCACAATGCACATGGCCGTGTGGTGTGCGTCGGCCTCGGGGACTGAGGAGAGGCCGTCGAGCAAGGACAACGTGTCCTGGGAGCTCGGGGCTGGGCCGGCCTGGAAGAGAGTCTCCCAGCCTGACGGGGACGGTGCGGGCGGCTGAGGCGGTTGGGGACGGGGGGGAAGTAGGGACGAGGGCTATGGGGCGTTGGGGGGAGCGGGGGCGGGGGAGGGGGCGCGGACATTGGGGGCTGCTGGGGGGTCGTCCGCCTGCGGGTGTGCGCGGCGGGCGGCTGCGGTGATGGCGGTGGAGATGTTGGGGGTGCGAATTGAACCATCATCCTTCCGATGGTTCAACTCCGTGTACCACCGTTGGGCTGACGGGGGGCAAGGGGCGGGGACTCGGACGTGGGGGCTGGCGTGGTCGAAGACGCAACTGAGGGGGGGGCAGGCCAGCCGGGAGCCGGTCTGCTGGGCCGCCTAGGTCGCCAGCCAGTGGAGGAGGGCGACCCGGGCGACCTTGGGCTTGATGGCCTCTTCGAAGGCGAGGAGGTCAAGGAGGCGGCGGAAGGGGATGGTGGGGGGGAGATCGGGGGAGAAGGGGGAAATGTGGGCGAGGGCGGCTGAGGCGAGAGTGGCTGGGTCGAGGGTGGAGGCCCGGGCGCCCCAGTCGATGAGGGCGCTCATGTAGGAGGCGCAGGGGAGCCACGAGGCGTCGTGGTGTGTGGTGAGGAGGGAGATCCCGTTCTCGGTGAGCTGCTCGGTGAAGGCGAACCACCAGAGGATGGGGCTGGCTTCGATGGGGGAGCCGGCAAGGGGGATGGAGAGGACGTCTACATTCGCCGGCATGTGGCGTGCGGAGGCGAGTAGGCGTGGAGGCTGCTGTGAGTCCACGGCGATGGACAGGAGGGGCCAGGCGTCGGCCGCCGTCAACTGTTCGCGCTGGAGGTCGGGGGACAGAGCTGAGAAAGGGTGTGCCATGGTGCCTGTGGGGAGCGGAGCAAGGGAGGGTCCGACACACGGCGTGCCGGGGGGTGGGAGAACCGTTGCCGGCCGTGGGAGCCGGTTGTGGTGCGGGATGGGGGAGGGAGGGGTGGGTCGGGGCGGGCGGGCGGGGGGAAGGAATAAGCCGAGGCAAGCGCTCAGGGCCCGGAGGCTCCGGCATGCAGAGCGAACAGTGCTACCGGCAGTGGCGCAAAGTGAGAAAAGGGGGGGGGGGGCAGGCGGGTCCCGCGGGGGCGTGGGTGGCTGTTGGGTGTGGTGTCAGGGTAGTGGGAGGACGGTGGGGGGCGTGTGCCGGGGGTGTGAGCCGGGGGTGGGGCGGGGCGGGCGGGAGGGGGGCAGGAAGAAGCCGAGGCAAGCGCTCGAGGCCCGTAGGCTCCGGCATGCAGAGCGAACAATGCTACCGGCAGTGGCGCAAAGAAAGAAGGGGGGGGGGGCTGGCGGGTCTGGCGCGGGGGGGGGGCTTTCGCTGGGCGTGGCGTTCGTCGCGCGGTGGTGACGGCCGGGGGCGAAGGATGGGGGGTGCATCTGGCGAGGGGAGGGGTGTCCGGTGCGGCGTGTCAGGGGTGTGGGGTGAGGGTGCTCGACAGACTTCGGTCCAGAGCTTGGCTCCAGGGGAGTGGTGGTGTGTGGCGGTGGTGGGTGAGTCCTGCTACCGGTGTCCTACTACGAGGAAGTGATGAGGATGTAGACTGCACGGGAACTGAGGCCGGAGAGCCTGGAGCGGGGGCATGGGGCGAGACAGACAAACGGACAGGCAAGCAGACAAACAGACAGATAGACACAGAGAGGCATACAGACAATCCGACAGACACCCTGAGAGACGGACAGACAGGTAGACAGATGCACACATAGACAGACGGACAGACCGACAGGCAAACAAACAAACAGACAAACAAATAGACACACAGACGGACAACGGACAGACAAATGGACGGACGGAGGGATAGACAGATAGACACACAGATAGACACACCGAAGACAAATAGACATACGAAACAAGAAAGACGAACGGATGGACAAGCGGACGGACGGACAGATAGACACACGATCTGTCCTCCTGCGACCACAATGCTGCTCCATCATGCATGTACAGAACCTTGCAAAAAACATGGACAGCGTTCCGCCCAGATGATCATGCAAATGGGCTTTGGGTTCATTTGGGCACTGCAGTTCCCAAAATTTAGGAAATCAATATTTTGAGGTCTCTAATGTCTTGTCCAGTGCATGCCTCATAGTCCGATCCCCTATAGCAAGCATTACCGGATCTCGCCACAATTCATGCTCGGTATGTGCAATGTAATCGTCCACATGATCAAATACCCCCCTCTATTCTTCTTCCCCATTCGACGGTGATGAAGTACACCCCGTATAAGTGTTGTGCTAGATTTTCAACACTTTGGCACCAATATTCTAGTAGGGGCATTGTTGGTCGATGCAATTTGGTCGTCTGTGTGTAGTATAATGGTTGACATGATGAATGCCACCCCTCTCTAGAGCACGACCGTGCGCGGTGATGAAGCAGACCTCTATACAATTGTTGTGCCACTGGTCCAACACTTTCACACACGTTTTTTACCAGGGGCATTGAAGGTAGAGACAAACTTGGTTGTCTGTGCGGAGTCTTGCACCATCTACAGCCATTTTAGAAATAACAACCACAAATTGTGATGAAACACTCGAAAACACGATTGACTCCGCGTTGGAAGACACCCTATAGACAACCGAATCCGCATCCACCTTCAAGGCCCCTAGTAAAAAATGGGTGTGAAAGTGTTGGACCAATGGCATAACACTTGTGCAGGAGTGTACCTCAGCACCGCGCAACGGTGGTGCACTGGAGAGTGGGGGTGTTCATCATATCAACCATTACACTACACACGGACAACCAAACTCCATCAACCAACAATGCCCCTACTAGAATAAGTGTGCCAAAGTGTTGAAGATCAAGGCAACACTTATACGGGGTGTATTTCATCAACATGGAATGGCGCAGTAGTTTAGAGGGGGGGATTTGATCACGTGGATGATTACATTGCACATATTGTGCACAACTCATGGCAAGACCCGATAATGGTTGCTACAGGGGGTGAGACTTTGAGGCAGGCACCCGAAGTAGTACATTAGAGACCTCAAAATGTTGGTTTGTAATATTTTGGGAACTGCAGCTCCCAAATGAACTCAAAACCCATTTGCATGATAATCTGGGCGGAAGGAGGTCAATATTCTGTGCGCAACGTTGTGCAGATGCATGAGGGAGCAACCGTGTGGTAGTAGGAGGACAGCCATTGTACCTGTCTCTCCGTCTGTCCATGTGTCCGTCCGTCCGTCTGTCTTGTCTTGTCTGACGGTTTGTCTTCTGTGTTTCTCTCTTTGTGTCTCTCTGTCCCACAGTCCGTCCGTCCAGTCGTCCGTCCGTCTGTCTGTTGTCTGCCTGTATGTCTGTCTATTTGTCTGTCTGTTTGTTTGCCTGTCGGTCTGTCTGTCCGTGTATGTGTCTATCTGTTCGTCCGTTTGTCGGGGTGTCCATTGGACTGTCTCTCTGTCTATCTGTCTGTTTGTTTGCTTGCCTGTCGGTTTGTTTGTCTCTCCGTAGCCAAAATATATTTGGTACCATGAATGCCACCCAGCGCAACGCAAGCACAAGCGTTGGCCTTTCTTGCCCTTCGAGGAACCTATGCACCACAATGAATTGAAGCGGGTAAATTTGCCAACTTTTTAAAAATTTGGGCACTGCAGTGCTCAAAAGTAGTGAAAGTCAAAAAAAATTTTAGCCCATACGGGGTACATGAATGTGAGAGTTCCGTTTCAATGCATCATACAAGCGCCTATGAGAACAACAACAACACATTACGACCCATTTCACAATAGGGTCGCAAGCTTGGTGTAACCTTCTGCTTTGTTTTGGGCGCGGACTGCACACTGCCATGTGTCTTGTGTCACACAGGTGTGAGACCGGTGCCCTTTTTCATGTTCTGGTAATTTTGGGCGCTGCAGTGCCCAAATTCATCCACTCGCCATTTTTTTACCCCTCTTGCGCCATTTCTTTTGCAGGCATTGTTGCCCTCATTTATTATTGCATTGGCTGCACTGGCGGCGCCTCCATTGCTTGTTGGCTGCACTGGTGGTGCATTGTTTGTCACGCTTCGCATACAATCACAGTGACTGGGTCAGCAGTAGCTGTAACAAAAAACAAACCAGAGTTTTGCATGTGCTTGCGTGTCATCATCCTTGCTTCATTTTTTAGGTTGCATTTTGCAGTGTGGTTTGAAATGCACCAGCGGATGAGATGGAAGAATTGGATTTTTCTTTGGATGGACACTGCAGTGCCCAAATTTGAAAGGGATACATGAATTTTGACTGGCACATGTTGTACCCCCTACACACAGTCATTTTGGATAATTCACGGGATTTTAGGGGTGTTCCTTGCAGAGCGCAGTTGTGCAATTTTTCAAAGTGGTTTTTCAGCCCCCGTTTTGGGGTGGTACCCATTTGGGAACTGTGGCAATTTTGGTACGTGCGTAAAGGGCCGCCTAAGACCGGGCGGGCCTCTGGGCTGCGGCTGGTGAGGGGGGGCGCGGAAGGGCCGGGCGGGCTCGGGGGCGAACCCCAAGAGGCCCCTAGGAGCTGGGCGAGGGCTCCTGAGGGCGGCCGTTCCTTGAGAGGGGGGGGGGTTGCTCCCTGCCCGGGGGACGTCGGGGGCCCCTCTTGAGCGAGGGGGGGGGGTGTATCGCCCGGTGTAGGGCCATGTCGATTCATGGCCGCGCGGCATGGGACTATATCCCCAACCCTCCGCGCCGGAGTCCCTTTTTTTGGGGGGGCTGAGGGGGGGGGGGGGGGGCTGGCGGTTGTTGTGTGCACCCTCCCTCGTGGGGGGGGGTCGCCGGTGGGAGCTTCGTCCGGCATGGCCGTTAAAACCCGGTGGCGTCCCCTGGGCTCGTGGGCCCCTTCGAGGAAGAACCTCGGATTCGCCAGGGGGGAATCCGCTGTCCGTAGGGTATGTGGTAATGTGTGTATGGGGTACCGTGTGTAGGGTATGTGGTACTGTGTGTAGCCTACGGGGTACTGTGTGTAGGGTATGGGGTACTGTGTGTTCTTGGGTACCGTGTGTAGGGTATGGGGTACTGTGTGTAAGGTATGTGGTTGTTGTTGTTGTTGTTGTTGTTGAGGCACCCAGCACGTGCCGGCGGGAGAAATTGCCAGACACGCTCTCCCTGGGCAGGACGCAAGGGAGCAGTCGGCCGGCGCTACGCCGGCCGGGCGGTCGCCGACGACGACCGGGGGGGGGGGGGGGGGGGGGGGGGGCGCCATGATGAGGGGGGGGGGGGGGGGTGAGCGCGTGGAGAAGGGAGGGGCCACCTGTGGGAGTTACCCTGGAGCCCTCCCCCGTCTCGGGGGGGAGGGTGACCCGACTTGTGCAAAGCGGTTGGGGAGGGGGCGGAGGGCCGGGCGGGGACCTTGGAGTGGGGAAGGCACGCCCGGGTCCACGGTCCGACCGCGCCTTGCCTGAACATCCCGCCGAGGTGGCCGTTCCTCGTGTGGCGCCGCGGTGCGGCCGGGGGCGCTGGCCCGTGTGCCTAGCCGTCGTCGGGGGCGAGGGGAGGCTCGGGAGTAGTTCCGCTTGCTGGCTAGTCACCGCTGCATGTGTCGTGGTGTGTGGTAAGGTATGTGGTACTGTGTGTATGGGGTACTGTGTGTAGGGTATGGGGTACTGTGTGTAGGGTATGGGGTATCGTGTGTATGGGGCACTGTGTGTAGGGTATGGGGTACTGTGTGTAGGGTATAGGGTACTGTGTGTATGGGGTATTGTGTGTAGGGTATGGGGTACCGTGTGTTGGGTATGTGGTACTGTGTGTATGGGGTACCGTGTGTGGGGCCTCGGGTACTGTGTGTATGGGGTACTGTGTGTAGGGTATGGGGTACCGTGTGTAGGGTATGTGTTGTTGTTGTTGTTGTTGTTGTCGTGATGGCACCCAGCACGTGCCGGCGGGAGAAATTGCCAGACACGCTCTCCCCCGGCAGGGCGCAAGGGAGCAGTCGGCCGGCGTCACGCTGGCCGGGCGTGTGCCGACAATGACCGAGGTGGGGGGGGGGGGGGGGGCGCCGTGGAGTGGAGGGGGGGGGGGGCGTGGAGGAGGGTGGGGCCACTTGTGGAAGTTACCCTGGAGCCCTCCCCCGTCTCGCGGGGGGAGAGTCACTCGTCCTGTGCGAAGCGGCTGTGGTGGGGGTGGAGGGCGGGGCGGTGAACTTGGGGTGGGGAAGGCACGCCCGGGTCCACGGACACTCCGCGCCTTGCCCGAACATCCCGCCGAGGTGGCCGTTCCTCGTGTGCGGCCTTGGCGTGGCCGGGGGCGCTGGCCCGTGCTTCTAGCCTTCTACGGGGGCGAGGGGAGGCCTGGGGGTTGCTGTCTGCCGGCGCCTAGTCACCTTGGCTTGTGCTGTGGTGTGGCCGCCTCGTCCCCGGTAGTGCGGGCGCGCGCGCGCGTCGGTCATGGGGGAGGGAGGGCACAAGGGCGGGAGCACAAGAGCACGATCATGGGTATACAGTTGCTGGCGTGTCGTGTTCGGTTCAGGTGCTGTCCCCTGGTGCCTGTCCCTGTGTCCTGCTTACGGGAGGCCGCGCGGCACAGCCGGCGGGGGGTCGAGGCCCGGGCCGGGTGCATGGGTAGCGGCGGGCGGCCGAGGCGGACGCGGCGCCATGCGGGTGCGGGGCCCGTGGCGGTCGCGGGGGGGGTGCGGGCGGTCCAGCCGGCGGTCGGCCAGTGGCCCTGAGCGCCCCACACAGTGGGGTCGGTGGGCGTGCCGGGGGAGGGCGCGTCCTGCAGGCCAAGCTGTGGGGGGCGCGTGCGCAAGGGCGTCGGCGTGCCCGGTGCGGGCCCCTCTGCGGGCCGAGGGACCTGCGGTGAGCAGGTTGCGTTGCCTGGGGGCTGAGGCCGGGGCCGGGCGCATGGGTAGCGGCGGGCGGCCGAGGCGGAGGCGGCGCCGTGCGGGTGTGGGGCCCGTGGCGGTCGCTGGGAGGCGCGGGCGGCCCAGCCGGCGGTCGGCAGAGGCCCCAAGAGCCCCACACAGTGGTGTCGGAGGGCGTGCCGGGGGAGAGCGCGCCGTGCAGGCCAAGCTGCGGGGGGCGCACGCGCAAGGGTGTCGGCGTGCCTGTCGGGGGCCCCCTGCGGGCCGCGGGACCTGCGGCTGGCGGGAAGCGCTGCTCGGGGGCTGAGGCCGGGGCCGGGCGCTTGGGTAGCGGCTTCCACGGGCACGAGTGCCCGACGCGAGCGCGGGGCGGTGCGTGCGGGCCGGCCGGTGGCCGGTGGCCTCACTGAGAGTCCCACACGGAGGGGTCGACGGGCGTGCCGGGGGCGTACGCAACGTGCAGGTCGGGCAGCAGCGGGCGCACGTGGAGGGCATCGGCGTGCCCGATGAGGACCTCACTGAGGACCGAGGGGTTGGCGGCAAGCAGTATGCGCTGCCCGGGGGGGTGGCGGCGAGGAGTGGGAGGATGTCCGCGGCCCGCGACGTGGGGGTGAACACGACGTGGGCCGGGTGCGGCCCCGGGAGTGGCGCCGGGGGGAGCGGGACCACAGTGAGGCGCCACAGTGGCGCAATGGCGGAGGAGCCAGACTAGGGCGATGCTGTGGCGCAGTGTGTGGGGCTGGGTGCAGGGCGGCGTGGGGACGTGCGGCGGGAGGGGGGGGGGGGGGGGGCGGGGCGGTGACGTGGGAGGGGGCACGGCGGAGGAGTGACGCTAGCGACGTGTGCGTCGTGCTGAGGGTGGAGAGGAGCTCGCGGAGGAGTCCCGCCCGGCCGGCGCTGTCCAGCAGAGGGGGGGCGCCGTGGGCGGAGGTGGAGTGCCTCGTGCCGAGCAGACTGAACCCCAACTGCGTCGGGGGGCCGGGTCGCGGGGCGGCTGGGAGGTGCTCGGGGAGGTACACTGCGGTGGTGGTCGTGCGGAGCTCTAAAGGTGTGTAGGGTATGTGGTACTGTGTGTATGGGGTACCGTGTGTAGGGTATGGGGTACTGTGTGTAGGGTATGGGGTACTGTGTGTATGGGGTACCGTGTGTAGGGTATGGGTTACTGTTGTTGTTGTTGTTGTTGTGAGGGCACCCAGCACGTGCCGGCGGGAGAAATTGCCAGACACGCTCTCCCTGGGCAGGGCGCAAGGGAGCAGTCGGCCGGCGCTACGCCGGCCGGGCGGTCGCCGACGACGACCGGGGGGGGGGCGCCATGATGAGGGGGGGGGGGGGGGGGGGGGGGGGCGTGAGCGCGTGGAGAAGGGAGGGGCCACTGTGGGAGTTACCCTGGAGCCCTCCCCGTCTCGGGGGGGAGGGTGACCCGACTTGTGCGCAGCGGTTGGGGAGGGGGCGGAGGGCCGGGCGGGACCTTGGAGTGGGGAAGGCACGCCCGGGTCCACGGTCCGACCGCGCCTTGCCTGAACATCCCGCCGAGGTGGCCGTTCCTCGTGTGGCGCCGCGGTGCGGCCGGGGGCGCTGGCCCGTGTGCCTAGCCGTCGTCGGGGGCGAGGAGGCTCGGGAGTAGTTCCGCTTGCTGGCTAGTCACCGCTGCATGTGTCGTGGTGTGTGTGAGGTATGTGGTACTGTGTGTATGGGGTACTGTGTGTAGGGTATGGGGTACTGTGTGTAGGGTATGGGGTATCGTGTGTATGGGGCACTGTGTGTAGGGTATGGGGTACTGTGTGTAGGGTATAGGGTACTGTGTGTATGGGGTACTGTGTGTAGGGTATGGGGTACCGTGTGTTGGCTATGTGGTACTGTGTGTATGGGTACCGTGTGTGGGGTATGGGGTACTGTGTGTATGGGGTACTGTGTGTAGGGTATGGGGTACCGTGTGTAGGGTATGTGTTGTTGTTGTTGTTGTTGTTCTTGTGATGGCACCCAGCACGTGCCGGCGGGAGAAATTGCCAGACACGCTCTCCCCCGGCAGGGCGCAAGGGAGCAGTCGGCCGGCGTCACGCTGGCCGGGCGTGTGCCGACAATGACCGAGGTGGGGGGGGGGGGGGGGGGGGGGCGCCGTGGAGTGGAGGGGGGGGGGGCGCGTGGAGGAGGGTGGGGCCACCTGTGGAAGTTACCCTGGAGCCCTCCCCCGTCTCGCGGGGGGAGAGTTACTCGTCCTGTGCGAAGCGGCTGTGGTGGGGGTGGAGGGCGGGGCCGGTGAACTTGGGGTGGGGAAGGCACGCCCGGGTCCACGGGACACTCCGCGCCTTGCCCGAACATCCCGCCGAGGTGGCCATTCCTCGTGTGCGGCCGTGGCGTGGCCGGGGGCGCTGGCCCGTGCTTCTAGCCTTCTACGGGGCGAGGGGAGGCCTGGGGGTTGCTGTCTGCCGGCGCCTAGTCACCTTGGCTTGTGCTGTGGTGTGGCCGCCTCGTCCCCGGTAGTGCGGGCGCGCGCGCGCGTCGGTCATGGGGGAGGGAGGGCACAAGGGCGGGAGCACAAGAGCACGATCATGGGTATACAGTTGCTGGCGTGTCGTGTTCGGTTCAGGTGCTGTCCCCTGGTGCTTGTCCCTGTGTCCTGCTTACGGGAGGCCGCGCGGCACAGCCGGCGGGGGGTCGAGGCCCGGGCCGGGTGCATGGGTAGCGGCGGGCGGCCGAGGCGGACGTGGCGCCATGCGGGTGCGGGGCCCGTGGCGGTCGCGGGGGGACGCGGGCGGTCCAGCCGGCGGTCGGCAGTGGCCCTGAGCGCCCCACACAGTGGGGTCGGTGGGCGTGCCGGGGGAGGGCGCGTCTGCAGGCCAAGCTGCGGGGGGCGCGTGCGCAAGGGCGTCGGCGTGCCCGGTGCGGGCCCCTCTGCGGGCCGAGGGACCTGCGGTGAGCAGGTTGCGTTGCCTGGGGGCTGAGGCCGGGGCCGGGCGCATGGGTAGCGGCGGGCGGCCGAGGCGGAGGCGGCGCCGTGCGGGTGTGGGGCCCGTGGCGGTCGCTGGGAGGCGCGGGCGGCCCAGCCGGCGGTCGGCAGAGGCCCCAAGAGCCCCACACAGTGGGGTCGGAGGGCGTGCCGGGGGAGAGCGCGCCGTGCAGGCCAAGCTGCGGGGGGCGCACGCGCAAGGGTGTCGTCCTGCCTGTCGGGGGCCCCCTGCGGGCCGTGGGACCTGCGGCTGGCGGGAAGCGCTGCTCGGGGGCTGAGGCCGGGCCGGGCGCTTGGGTAGCGGCTTCCACGGGCACGAGTGCCCGACGCGAGCGCGGGGCGTGCGTGCGGGCCGGCCGGTGGCCGGTGGCCTCACTGAGAGTCCCACACGGAGGGGTCGACGGGCGTGCCGGGGGCGTACGCAACGTGCAGGTCGGGCAGCAGCGGGCGCACGTGGAGAGCATCGGCGTGCCCGATGAGGGACCTCACTGAGGACCGAGGGGTTGGCGGCAAGCAGTATGCGCTGCCCGGGGGGGGTGGCGGCGAGGAGTGGGAGGATGTCCGCGGCCCGCGACGTGGGGGTGAACACGACGTGGGCCGGGTGCGGCCCCGGGAGTGGCGCCGGGGGAGCGGGACCACAGTGAGGCGCCAAGTGGCGCAATGGCGGAGGAGCCAGACTAGGGCGATGCCGTGGCGCAGTGTGTGGGGCTGTGTGCAGGGCGGCGTGGGGAGTGCGGCGGGAGGGGGGGGGGGGGGGCGGGGCGGTGACTGGGAGGGGGCACGGCGGAGGAGTGACGCTAGCGACGTGTGCGTCGTGCTGAGGGTGAGAGGAGCTCGCGGGAGGAGTCCCGCCCGGCCGGCGCTGTCCAGCAGAGGGGGGGCGCCGTGGGCGGAGGTGGAGTGCCTCGTGCCGAGCAGACTGAACCCCAACTGCGTCGGGGGACCGGGTCGCGGGGCGGCTGGGAGGTGCTCGGAGAGGTACACTGCGGTGGTGGTCGTGCGGAGCTCTAAAGGTGTGTAGGGTATGTGGTACTGTGTGTATGGGGTACCGTGTGTAAGGTATGGGGTACTGTGTGTAGGGTATGGGGTACTGTGTGTATGGGGTACTGTGTGTAGGGTATGGGGTACTGTGTGTATGGGGTACCGTGTGTAGGGTATGGGTTACTGTTGTTGTTGTTGTTGTTGTGAGGGCACCCAGCACGTGCCGGCGGGAGAAATTGCCAGACACGCTCTCCCTGGGCAGGGCGCAAGGGAGCAGTCGGCCGGCGTCACGCTGGCCGGGCGTGTGCCGACAACGACCGAGGGGGGGGGTGGGGGCCGCCGTGGTGTGGAGGGGGGGGGGGGTGCGCGCGTACGGAGGAGGGAGGAGCCACCTGTGGGTGTTACCCTGGAGCCCTCCCCCGCTGCGGGGGGAGGGTGACCCGACCTGTGCGTGACGGAGGTGGGGTGGGGGGGCTGGATGGAGGGACCACCTGTTCGGGGACATGCGGGGCCCCGATTCCCCTTGCTTCCGGCCGCCGCTCCCCCACGACAGGGGAGGGGGCAATCTGCCTGGATGCCCCTGAACCGTACGAGCGCGGGCGTGGGAGGGCGCTGCCCGTTTCCTGTGGGGCCTGCACAGCACAGCTGGGTGCGGCCCTGGCGTGCGGGGGTTTCTGTGGGACCTGCACAGCACTGCGGGTGCGGCCCTGGCGTGCGGGGGTTGCTGTGGGCCTGCACAGCACAGCTGGTGCGGCCCTGGCGTGCGGGGGTTCCTGTGGGGCCTGCACAGCACTGTTGGTGCGGCCCTGGCGTGCGGGGGTTCGTGTGGGGCCTGCACAGCACTGCTGGTGCGGCCCTGGCGTGCGGGGGTGCCTGTAGGGCCTGCACAGTACAGCTGGTGCGGCCCTGGCGTGCGGGGGTGCCTGTCGGGGCTGCACAGCACAGCTGGTGCGGCCCTGGCGTGCGGGGGGTTTCTGTGGGGCCTGCACAGCACAGCCGGTGCGGCCCTGGCGTGCGGGGGTTGCTGTGGGGCCTGCACAGCACTGCCGGTGCGGCCCTGGCGTGCGGGGGTTCCTGCTGGGCCTGCACAGCACTGCTGGTGCGGCCTTGGCGTGCGGGGGTGCCTGTGGGGCTTGCACAGCACAGCCGATGCGGCCCTGGCGTGCTGGGGGCGAGGGGGGGGGGGGGGTGCAGGAGTGAGGGAGTAGGCCTGGGACCCCCGCCGGCGGCGGGGGGCCCGTAGTTGTCTTGACGTCACGGCGCGAGGTTGGTTCTCTCGCTGCACCTGTGAGGCGAAAAGGAAGGGAGGGGACTGGGAGGGAGGGGCGGCGTGTGCGGGGAGAGGGGGGGGGGGCGTGGGAGGGGCGTGTGCGCGCGTGCTCGGGGGGAAGGGGGTCGGTGCGCTCGGCCGCCAAGCGTCACCGTGTGGCCGTCCGTAGCGGGTGCGCGGCCGGGGCTGGCCAAAGTCGGCCGGGCAGCCCGGGCCGCTGCCGGTGACGGGGGGGCTGCGGACGGCGATGGGGCCCGCACCCCGCTCGGCGGGGACGAATCCCGCCGAGCATCATCCACGGGGGCGAATCCTGGTGGAGGCGGGGGAGTGCCACACCGTCCCCTCGCGGCCGAACCGGACCGGGACGGGCCCCGCCGGAGGGACACGGGGGGCGGGCTGGGCTGGGCACCGGGGCTCCGAGGCCCGGGTCCCGGTAGTGCGTGGGCCCGCGCGTGGGAGACCGGGCGGGCCCTAGGGCTGCGGCCGGGGGGGGGAGGGGCTGGAGGGCTGTGCTGGCTCGGGGCCAAATCCCGAGAGGCCCCCGGGGGCTGGGCGAGGGCCCCCGAGGGCGGCCGCTCCTTGAGGGGGGGGGGGGGGGGGTTGCTCCCTGCCCGGGGGACGACGGGGGCTTCTCTTGAGCGAGGGGGGGGGGTGGGGGTGTATCGCCCGGTGTAGGGCCATGTCGATTCATGGCCGCGCGGCATGGGACTATATCCCCAACCCTCCGCGCCGGAGTCCCTTTTTGGGGGGGCTGGGGGGGGGGGGGGGGGGGCTGGCGGTTGTCGCGTGCACCCACCCATGCGGGGGGGGGGGTCGCCGGTGGGAGCTTCGTCCGGCTTGGCCGAAAAAACCCGGTGGCGTCCCCTGGGCTCGTGGGCCCCTTCGAGGAAGAACCTCGGATTCGCCGGGGGGGACTCCGCTAGGTATGGGTTACTGTGTGTATGGGGTACTGTGTGTAGGGTATGGGGTACCGTGTGTAGGGTATGGGGTACTGTGTGTATGGGGTACTGTGTGTAGGGTATGGGGTACCGTGTGTATGGGGTATTGTGTGTAGGGTATGTGGTACTGTGTGTATGGGGTACCGTGTGTTGAGTATGGGGTACTGCGTGTTGGGTATGGGGTACTGTGTGTATGGGGTACTGTGTGTTGAGTATGGGGTACTGTGTGTATGGGGTACTGTGTGTTGAGTATGGGGTACTGCGTGTATGGGGTACTGTGTGTAGGGTTGTTGTTGTTGTTGTTGTTGTGAGGGCATCCAGCACGTGCCGGCGGGAGAAATTGCCAGACACGCTCTCCCTGGGCAGGGCGCAAGGGAGCAGTCGGCCGGCGTCACGCTGGCCGGGCGTGTGCCGACAACGACCGAGGGGGGGGGGGGGGGGCGCCGTGGTGTGGAGGGGGGGGTGCGCGCGCACGGAGGAGGGAGGAGCCACCTGTGTGTGTTACCCTTGAGCCCTCCCCCGCTGCGGGGGGGAGGGTGACCCGACCTGTGCGTGACGGAGGTGGGGTGGGGGGGCTGGATGGAGGGACCACCTGTTCGGGGACATGCGGGGCCCCGATTCCCCTTGCTTCCGGCCGCCGCTCCCCCACGACAGGGGAGGGGGCAATCTGCCTGCGTGCCCCTGAACCGTACGGCGCGGGCGTGGGAGGGCGCTGCCCGTTTCCCGTGGGGCCTGCACAGCACAGCTGGTGCGGCCCTGGCGTGCGGGGGTTTCTGTGGGGCCTGCACAGCACTGCTGGTGCGGCCCTGGCGTGCGGGGGTTGCTGTGGGGCCTGCACAGCACTGCTGGTGCGGCCCTGGCGTGCGGGGGTTCCTGCGGGGCCTGCACAGCACTGCTGGTGCGGCCCTGGCGTGCGGGGGTGCCTGTGGGGCCTGCACAGCACTGCTGGTGCGGCCCTGGCGTGCGGGGGTGCCTGTGGGGCCTGCTCAGCACTGCTGGTGCGGCCCTGGCGTGCAGGGTTCCTGTGGGGGCTGCACAGCACTGCTGGTGCGGCCCTGGCGTGCGGGGGTTTCTGTGGGGCCTGCACAGCACAGCTGGTGCGGCCCTGGCGTGCGGGGGTTGCTGTGGGGCCTGCACAGCACTGCTGGTGCGGCCCTGGCGTGCGGGGGTTCCTGTGGGGCCTGCACAGCACTGCTGGTGCGGCCCTGGCGTGCGGGGGTGCCTGTGGGGCCTGCACAGTACAGCTGGTGCGGCCCTGGCGTGCTGGGGGCGAAGGGGGGGGGGGGGCGCAGGAGTGAGGGAGTAGGCCTGGGACCCCCGCCGGCGGTGGGGGGCCCGTAGTTGTCTTGACGTCACGGCGCGAGGTTGGTTCTCTCGCTGCACCTGTGAGGCGAAAAGGAAGGGAGGGGACCGGGAGGGAGGGGCGGCGTGTGCGGGGAGAGGGGGGGGGGGGCGTGGGAGGGGCGTGTGCGCGCGTGCTCGGGGGGAAGGGGGTCGGTGCGCTCGGCCGCCAAGCGTCACCGTGTGGCCGTCCGTAGCGGGTGCGCGGCCGGGGCTGGCCAAAGTCGGCCGGGGAGCCCGGGGCGCTGCCGGTGACGGGGGGGCTGCGGACGGCGATGGGGCCCGCACCCCGCTCGGCGGGGACGAATCCCGCCGAGCATCATCCACGGGGGCGAATCCTGGTGGAGGCGGGGGGAGTGCCACACCGTCCCCTCGCGGCCGAACCGGACCGGGACGGGCCCCGCCGGAGGGACACCGGGGGGGCGGGCTGGGCTGGGCACCGGGGCTCCGAGGCCCGGGTCCCGGTAGTGCGTGGGCCGGCGCGTGGGAGACCGGGCGGGCCCTAGGGCTGCGGCCGGGGGGGGGAGGGGCTGGAGGGCTGTGCTGGCTCGGGGCCGAATCCCGAGAGGCCCCCGGGGGCTGGGCGAGGGCCCCCGAGGGCGGCCGCTCCTTGAGGGGGGGGGGGGGGGTTGCTCCCTGCCCGGGGGACGACGGGGGCCCCTCTTGAGCGAGGGGGGGGGCGGGCGTGTATCGCCCGGTGTAGGGCCATGTCGATTCATGGCCGCGCGGCATGGGACTATATCCCCAACCCTCCGCGCCGGAGTCCCTTTTTGGGGGGGCTGGGGGGGGGGGGGGGGGGCTGGCGGTTGTCGCGTGCACCCACCCATGCGGGGGGGGGTCGCCGGTGGGAGCTTCGTCCGGCTTGGCCGAAAAAACCCGGTGGCGTCCCCTGGGCTCGTGGGCCCCTTCGAGGAAGAACCTCGGATTCGCCGGGGGGGACTCCGCTATACTGTGTGTAGGGTATGGGGTACTGTGTGTATGGGCTACTGTGTGTAGGGTATGGGGTACTGTGTGTATGGGGTGCTGTGTGTTGGGTATGGGGTACTGTGTGTATGAGGTACTGTGTGTAGGGTATGGGGTACTGTGTGTATGGGGTACTATGTGTTGGGTATGGGGTACCGTGTGTATGGGGTACTGTGTGTATGGGGTACCGTGTGTAGGGTATGGGTTACTGTTGTTGTTGTTGTTGTTGTGAGGGCACCCAGCACGTGCCGGCGGGAGAAATTGCCAGACACGCTCTCCCTGGGCAGGGCGCAAGGGAGCAGTCAGCCGGCGTCACGCTGGCCGGGCGTGTGCCGACAACGACCGAGGGGGGGGGGTGGGGGCCGCCGTGGTGTGGAGGGGGGGGGGGTGCGCGCGTACGGAGGAGGGAGGAGCCACCTGTGGGTGTTACCCTGGAGCCCTCCCCCGCTGCGGGGGGGAGGGTGACCCGACCTGTGCGTGACGGAGGTGGGGTGGGGGGGCTGGATGGAGGGACCACCTGTTCGGGGACATGCGGGGCCCCGATTCCCCTTGCTTCCGGCCGCCGCTCCCCCACGACAGGGGAGGGGGCAATCTGCCTGCGTGCCCCTGAACCGTACGAGCGCGGGCGTGGGAGGGCGCTGCCCGTTTCCCGTGGGGCCTGCATAGCACAGCTGGTGCGGCCCTGGCGTGCGGGGGTTTCTGTGGGGCCTGCACAGCACTGCTGGTGCGGCCCTGGCGTGCGGGGGTTGCTGTGGGGCCTGCACAGCACTGCTGGTGCGGCCCTGGCGTGCGGGGGTTCCTGCGGGGCCTGCACAGCACTGCTGGTGCGGCCCTGGCGTGCGGGGGTGCCTGTGGGGCCTGCACAGCACTGCTGGTGCGGCCCTGGCGTGCGGGGGTGCCTGTGGGGCCTGCTCAGCACTGCTGGTGCGGCCCTGGCGTGCAGGGGTTCCTGTGGGGCCTGCACAGCACTGCTGGTGCGGCCCTGGCGTGCGGGGGTGCCTGTGGGGCCTGCACAGTACAGCTGGTGCGGCCCTGGCGTGCTGGGGGCGAGGGGGGGGGGGGCGCAGGAGTGAGGGAGTAGGCCTGGGACCCCCGCCGGCGGTGGGGGGCCCGTAGTTGTCTTGACGTCACGGCGCGAGGTTGGTTCTCTCGCTGCACCTGTGAGGCGAAAAGGAAGGGAGGGGACCGGGAGGGAGGGGCGGCGTGTGCGGGGAGAGGGGGGGGGGGGGCGTGGGAGGGGCGTGTGCGCGCGTGCTCGGGGGGAAGGGGGTCGGTGCGCTCGGCCGCCAAGCGTCACCGTGTGGCCGTCCGTAGCGGGTGCGCGGCCGGGGCTGGCCAAAGTCGGCCGGGGAGCCCGGGGCGCTGCCGGTGACGGGGGGGGCTGCGGACGGCGATGGGGCCCGCACCCCGCTCGGCGGGGACGAATCCCGCCGAGCATCATCCACGGGGGCGAATCCTGGTGGAGGCGGGGGGAGTGCCACACCGTCCCCTCGCGGCCGAACCGGACCGGGACGGGCCCCGCCGGAGGGACACCGGGGGGGCGGGCTGGGCTGGGCACCGGGGCTCCGAGGCCCGGGTCCCGGTAGTGCGTGGGCCGGCGCGTGGGAGACCGGGCGGGCCCTAGGGCTGCGGCCGGGGGGGGGAGGGGCTGGAGGGCTGTGCTGGCTCGGGGCCGAATCCCGAGAGGCCCCCGGGGGCTGGGCGAGGGCCCCCGAGGGCGGCCGCTCCTTGAGGGGGGGGGGGGGTTGCTCCCTGCCCGGGGGACGACGGGGGCCCCTCTTGAGCGAGGGGGGGGGCGGGCGTGTATCGCCCGGTGTAGGGCCATGTCGATTCATGGCCGCGCGGCATGGGACTATATCCCCAACCCTCCGCGCCGGAGTCCCTTTTTGGGGGGGCTGAGGGGGGGGGGGGGGGGGCTGGCGGTTGTCGCGTGCACCCACCCATGCGGGGGGGGGTCGCCGGTGGGAGCTTCGTCCGGCTTGGCTGAAAAAACCCGGTGGCGTCCCCTGGGCTCGTGGGCCCCTTCGAGGAAGAACCTCGGATTCGCCGGGGGGGACTCCGCTATACTGTGTGTAGGGTATGGGGTACCGTGTGTATGGGGTACTGTGTGTAGGGTATGGGGTACTGCGTGTATGGGGTGCTGTGTGTTGGGTATGGGGTACTGTGTGTATGAGGTACTGTGTGTAGGGTATGGGGTACTGTGTGTATGGGGTACTATGTGTTGGGTATGGGGTACCGTGTGTATGGGGTACTGTGTGTAGGGTATGGGGTACCGTGTGTATGGGGTACTGTGTGTAGGGTATGGGGTGTTGTGTGTATGGGGTACTGTGTGTTGGGTATGGGGTACTGTGTGTTGGGTATGGGGTACTGTGTGTATGGGGTACTGTGTGTTGAGTATGGGGTACTGTGTGTATGGGGTACTGTGTGTATGGTATGGGGTACTGTTCGTATGGGGTACTGTGTGTAGGGTATGGGGTACTGTGTGTATGGGGTACTGTGTGTAGGGTATGGGGTACTGTGTGTAGGGTATGGGGTACTGTGTGTATGGGGTATTTTTGTTGTTGTTGTTGTTGTGTGTATGGTATGGGGTACTGTGTGTTGGGAATGGGGTACTGTGTGTATGGTATGGGGTACTGTGTGTATGGGGTACTGTGTGTAGGGTATGGGGTACTGTGCGTATGGTATGGGGTACTGTGTGTATTGGGTACTGTGTGTAGGGTATGGGGTACTGTGTGTAGGGTATGGGGTACTGTGTGTATGGGGTACTGTGTGTATGGTATGGGGTACTGTGTGTATGGGGTACCGTGTGTAGGGTATGGGGTACTGTGTGTATGGGGTACTGTGTGTTGGGATTATTTAGGGGGATCTTGCATTTGGCGTTCCTCTGCCGTTGCTATCCCCTTGTCCCTGCGGCACTCCACTCGGTCACTGCAGGCACTTCGAGGCCCACGTCGATGGCGTGACCCATCTGTTTGTGCCGCCGAAGGAGATCTGCCAGCGCTTGCGGGTGCAGTTCTGTTCCGTCGGCAAAGACGGGCAGGTGGTGCTGTACTCGTTGACGCAGATGGAGGCCAAGACGGTGATGGGGGGCCATCACAGCACCATCGAAGGCCTTTACTTCGTATGTTTGGGCTTGTGCAGCCCTTCCCCCCCCCACCCGCTGTTGTACTGCCGGCCACGCCGACCGCGGGGGTGGCGGGGAGAGGGTGGCTTTGGGGGTGCAACAGGGCGTAGGGGTGCGGGTGGCCCTGGAGGGCGATGAGGGCGGGGCCGAAGGCAAGGCCGAGGGGGAGGGTGAGGGTCACGGATGAGGGTAAGGGGCCGGAGGAGGGGAAGGAGGGGAAGGGGGATTGTGTGGGTGAGACTGAGCATCTGTGTGAGGGTGAGGGGGTGAGGCTGAGGCTGAGGGTGCGGGTGAAGGTTGAAGACTCCCGCAACAACACAACAATGCAGAAGAACAGCACGACAACGCAGCACAATCACGTAACAATACAACAACACAACAAACAACAATGCAACTGCCCAACTCATGGAGCTAAGGGGGGGAGCTGTGTCTCCTGCAGCCCAGATGGGCTGTTTGCGCAACAGGAGCGGGAGCCCATCAGGGGCAGACCAGCCGTGAGGGGGAAAGGGGCATATGGTGGACGGCCGGGACAGCGCGTGGAGGAACAGGGCACCTGGGCCTCACGCACACAGAAACACAGCGAGGAAGGCCATAGACGGCCTGAGGACGGAGGTGTGTGGAGAGCAAACACAGTCAAACGACCCCGGCAACAACCAGCACAACCCCCAATACGCCAAATATTGGGCGCCGCTGACGCGCAAACGGCACATCCCGCCACATTCAGCACAGCCCCGGCACACCAACGACTGGGCTCCGCGAACGCGGAAACGACACCAGCAGGAGCACCGGCCGCAGCGGCCGACAGAACGCAGCGACCCGACGCAACATGCGAAGGGAAGAACGGGTGACTGTCCAGGGCCCCGTAAAGGAACAGCAACCAGACGGAATATCACACAGGGGGGTGAGTCAACCAGGTGGAACGCAGAACAACAGCATGACAACGCAGCACAATCACGTAACATCACAACAACACAACAATACAACTGCCCAACTCGTGGAGCTAAGGGGGGGGCTGAGTCAAGCAGGTG
This sequence comes from Eutreptiella sp. 'Long Island Sound 2002', assembly GCA_964036045.1. Lineage (NCBI taxonomy): Eukaryota > Euglenozoa > Euglenophyceae > Eutreptiales > Eutreptiaceae > Eutreptiella > Eutreptiella sp. 'Long Island Sound 2002'. Next base: position 9,712,322 of record OZ038400.1, read on the forward strand.
GAACCCTGGCTTCGGCCCAAAACCCTGCCCCCTTGGGGGGGGGGGGCGGGGGGCTCTGCCTGCCTGACCCTTCCAATTCTTGGCATCGCATTGAATCTTTTTTCACAGCGCTCTTCCTGCAGTTGGAAGATGAGAAGTAACAGTCATATTAATGGTCATGCTAATAGTCGTGCTGATAGCCATCCCCATAACCATCCCAATAGTCATCCTCAAAGACATTCTGAAAGTCATCCCCATAGGCCTCCCAGTAGTGACTCTGAAGAGTCGTCGCTATGGTCATCCCATTGGGCATCCCAATAGTCATCCCCACAGGCCCTCGACACATGGTGCATGCAGTCACTACACCCCGGTCCTCCCCGCCCCCCCAATGCCAACACCGGAAACGGGAGGCACAACCAACACGAGACCATTGCACCCCTCGAGGCTACGTACTCCGTCGTGCCACGCATCATCCCCCCCAACCCCCCGGCGTTTGTTTTATCAACCACGTTTTTGTTCAACAAAACGACGACCTCTAACCGCCGTCGGTTACCCTCCCCCCGCCGTCAGTTACCCCCCAACCGCCGTCGGTCATGCCCCAACCGCCGTCCGCAGCCCTCCAACCGCCGTCGGTCGCCCGTTGGTTTGCCCTTCAAGTGCCGTCCAGTCGCGTGCCCACCGCACGAGCTGCCGCCCCCCCGCCCTCCCTCAGGCCACGGAGCAGGACCTAATGCTCGTGCTGTGCCAGACCGGGGCCCTGTTCATCTGGCACCTGTCGTCGGGGGTGCTGGAGCGCATCGTCAGCGGCCCCGACGCCACCGCCATGATCCAGGAGTCGGCCCGCGGCGTCAACCAGCTGATGCTGGGCGAGGGCCTGCAGGAGAAGGCCCAGCTCGGGGGCTACCATCAGCTGCTGCAGGTGCGGCGAGGAAGGGGGGGGGGGGGCATGGCGAGCGCCAGAAGGCACGGGGCGAAGGCAGAGGGTGCGGACGGGAGACCGAGTCCGAGGCACTGCCGGTTTGCCTGCAATGCCTGGCCCTTGGCGGTCGAATCAGCCTCGAGGTCATATTTGACGAAGCTCAGCTTTTGGATCTCCTGCAACGCGGGGGCGTGGGGCTCATGACGCATGGCGTCGGCCGCCCACGCGGCGGCAGGGGGGGCCCTTCTGAGTGTCTATTTTTTTTTCGACTTTGGTGAAAGGTGCCCAGGGCCGGTCGCTCCGGTCCGTGATCAGCCTTGATCTCTTTTCTTTGGCTGTGCATGTTGGTGCCTGCGCAATCTCCTTGATCGCAATCATCACTTGACACAACCACGTGTCACCGCACGGGGGGGGCCCTGTGTCGGGGCTGACGGCCTCGGCGGCGGCCCCTTGCCTTGACCTCTCCCCACCCCCTCCACCTCTTCTGCGGTGCCTGCGGTGCGCCCCGCGGCGCGCGGTTTGGGGGGTTGTCGTGGAACGGGGGGCGTGGCGCCCTTTGAGACCCGTGTTTTTGGATGGGGGGGGGGGTGGCCGGTGCAGCGTGTTTGTCCGTTTTGGAGGGTTGTGCCTCGCGGTTGTGCCCGTTTGACCTGCGTTCTTCACCCAAACTTGACAATCAAATTCATTAGTTATTTCATTTGCTGAATTAACAATTTCATTGAATCAATTTATTGACATCAATGAATGCGGTGCGGACTGCACCGCAGCCAATCCCCCTTCCCCCGCGGTCACGCGTGCACAGAAGGGGCTGGCCCCCCGTCCCGCAGGACATGCGGCCCCTCCGCTCATCCCCAGCGGCCGCACAGTGCGGCGGGTCGCCCTTCACTTGTTGTTGTTGTTTGTGTGCGTGTGTGTGCGTGGGTGGGGGGGGGGGGGGGGGGCAGCAGCCACCCTGTGCCCACGGGTCCCACTGCTCCACTGCCTCATCCGACTGTCCCGCGCATGTCACCCCTGGCCACAGGATGGGCCTGTCCAAAGACGCCGGGGCTCACACATCCATCGCTCGTTGGATGAGGACTCGGAGGAGGATGCCGGTGATGCCTCTGGGGTGGGGGGGGGGAGGGCCCGATTGGCAAAGTGCCAGTAATCAGTTGTTGTGAACTCTGCACATTTTTCTGAGCATTGAAAGTGGTCAATTTCTTCTTCCACCAAATCCATGGCAAAGGATGACTTGTCTGAACCCCCTCGACGCGCTGATTCCAAAAATCCCATTTTCATTTTTTTTTTGCCAAATTTTGGGTCCGGGTCACCTCCGGGGCCTGGGGGTCAGTCTCGGTGGGGGACCCGTCAATTGAGCCCTTTTTGTGGGGGGGGGCTAGACAGAAGGGCTGTCGCCCCCCCCCCCCCCCGCCGCAGTTGAAAGCCCGCCCACCCCCCACGAGCGAAGTGACCGCAGAACAAAACACGACGGAATTGAATTCCGGCGGCCAAACGTTGGGTAAGCCCGGCTCTGGCGGTTTGTAGACCCCGCCCCCCCCACCCCCAGCCCCTCTTTCTGAATTCTCGGGGCAGAAAGGACTTGGTGGCAGACAAGCCCCCCCCCCCCCCGGACTTGTGTGAGTAGCGATCCTCTGGGCAACATGGTGGTCTGAGGGATGATGTGGTGTGCCCCCCTCCCCCCCTCCCCCCAGGCCGCCTGACGTGGAGGCAGGAAGTGCACGGGTGGACGGTAGGGCCTGGGCCCCATGACAGCCCCAGGGAAGGATTGGAATGGCCGTACACCATCGGAGCGGGGGGGGGGTATCCCCCCTGGGCCCCCACCAGACCATTGTGGGAAAAAACGAAATTTACTTGTGGGAAAATCTGGTCGGGCCATTTCTTTTTGATTTTTTTTGAGTGCTTTGGAATTTTCTTATTATTATTTTTTATTTTTTGGAATGCTTTGGATTTTTTTTTTGATTTTTTTGATTTTGTGATTTTTTTTTTTTGCAATGCTTTGGAATTGTTGTTTTTATTTTTTTGGAATGCTTTGGATTTACGATTTTTTTTACAATGCTTTGGAATTTTTTTTCGTTTTTTTTTTGTTTGGAAATTTTTTGGAATTTTTTTATTTTTTGGCAACTTTTTTTGCAATGCTTCGGAATTTTTTTTTGATTTTTTGGGAATGTTTTGGACAGTCTGGTCGGGCCAATTATTGGGGACACAAAGTTTCGGGCCACAGACCCGCCCTTCGAACACTCCTCTGGCCGGCAGTCGCCTGGTGGCACCTTCGAAGTCCGAGGGGCCCTTCAGCCGCCGCTGCGTGTGGGACCGGCGTGCGCCGACAACGCGGCGGTGTTGTTGGTGCGGTGGCGTGCGGGGCCTTGGGATTTGGGGGTTGGCGCTGTGGGGGATGCCCATGACTGTGCGGCCCCGGGGGCGGCGGGGGGGTCCGGGCGGGATCAGACACAGCCCCGGGGCACACGGGCGCTGCAGGTGTGCCTCGGAGGCGCGCGTACACACCCCCCCCCCCCCCCCCAATGTCCCACCGACGGGGGCCGCTGTGTCCGTCACTTGCGGTGCTTTCGCCGTTGTCCCCACAAATGGGGGGGGGGGGGTGGGGGGGAGGGTACAGCGGTGGTGGTGCTGGGGGTCTGTGTGTCTGGGGTGTGCCGGGGGTTTGGGGGTGTTGGTGGCCGTGGGCAGTCCCTCTCCATCGACGGTTGCGGGTGTTGATGGATGTGTACCGAGTTGCCCCTCCCCCCCCTCAACTCTGAGATCCACGTTTCAATTCCGTCCCGAAGGCTCCCAATCCGCTGTTCGCGGCTCTCACCCCCCCACCCCCTGGGGCGGGGGGGGGGGGCATTGGGTTGCGCTTGTTTCTTTGGAGGTTACGGATGCGGTTCTCTATGTGCAGCGGCTTTGTGGCCGTCCCGATGGGCCACCCCCCACCCTTTGTACAGGGGCGTGTGTGCGGTGGGGGGGTGGGGGGCAGGGGTGTATTAGAACGGCTTTGCACCCCCTCCCCCCCCTAAGACATCCCTGCGGAGGGCTCATTCAGGTGGGGCCGGGCCCTACCCTGTGATGTGTGTGTGGGGGAGGGGGATTTGGAAATTTCATTTGAATAAACAACGTTTTTACGAGCTGGGTGAGTTATCATTCACTGCCAGAGGTTTCCCCATATGGAAGAATCCAAATGGGCGCATTGTGTCTTTGGCACAGTTCAGAGATAACATATTGGTTGCCGCTGTAGGGGTCGGTGCAACATGGGCCATGGCGGATGTCTGTAGGTTGTTGGCGACTGCTTGGTCGCTGCGGGTGCTGTGTCCTTGCACTACTGACACCAACCAGGACTGCTTGCGCCAGTGCATGGGCAGTACCTTGTATGCGCTGGGGCTTGCGGCTAGCCGACATGGGTCCTGTGGCACTGTGTGCGTGCACCCCTCTGCCCTGGATGCAAGCTGGAATCTGAAACATGGTGCCCCTTTACAGTCTGCATGGGCTGTTAATGAGACCAGCCTGACCAACCTGTTTACAGGTGTGTTAATGAACTACCGTCGTTTCTTGTCTTCTTGGGGCGATTACCTTCTGTCCGCTTCAGCATGGCTACAAGTCAGCCTGCTGTGTGAACACCCGAAGGGTGTGGCTGTCCGGGCTTGCCAGCATGCTTTACATCGTTTACTGAGTCACACACCACATGACGTTTCTCTTAGCAAGCGGTAGGTCACATGTATTGCACACCACATGCCCTGTTCGGACAGTCATGTCCGGTCTTGTCTGCGCCAGTGGCTTCAGAAGTATGCAGTGTGGCACGGGAACCGGTATGCCTCTTGGCATATACCACATGAGGACAGCCACACTGATTGGTGTGCTGACTGGTCCATATGGGCGGAGTAGCCCCCCACACCAAGGGGGGCGGGGGGAGGGGGTCAGGATTGTGATGTTGTGCTGGTTTCGTTTTTTTAAAAGAGACGCCAATGTCTGATTTGCTTCTTGTAAGCGACACTACTGCAGCGTGTTCATGGCATGGCTGGCCCAGTCTGAGCGGGCATCCACTGTGCATATGATGCAGGTCCGCGGTGTCGCTGTTCTCCACAGACATTGGCGAAAGGCGCCTAGGACCGGACATTCCGGTTCGTGATCAGCCTTGATCTCTTTTTGGCTGTGCATGCTGTTGCTTGCGTGATCTCCCAGAGCGCAATCACCACTTGACACACCCACGTGTCACCGCACGGGGGCATCCTGAAGTTATCGCATAGCATCCGCATGGGAAGGGCACCTGCGCTTACCACTGCTGGGCCTTTGCCGGTGGTCTGGGGCGATGGTGTGTCAGCCAGGGCTGTCCTTAACAAGCCAATTTTTTTTTTGCTCAAGACCACCCTTAAGGACAGCCCCCCAGGGACCACTAACCAACAACCGCCAACCGCCACCAACCGCCACCAACCGCCAACCGCCAACCGCCACCAACCACCAACCGCCAACCACCACCAACCGCCAACCGCCAACCGCCACCAACCGCCAACCGCCACCAACCGCCAACCGCCACCAACCGCCAACCGCCACCAACCGCCAACCGCCAACCTTTGAAGTAGAGAAGGTCCCGTGACCCTGAGGAAGAGAGCGTCCCGGTGAACGTCCGTTTCTGCTGGTCTTTCGGGCCCCTTTCCTTTTCTTTCCCCCTGAAGGACAGCCCTGGTGTCAGCACATCCCACGTCCCCCGATCCCAATCCCTCGTTCAGCACATCTCACGTCCCCCGATCCCAATCCCTCGTTCCCCGATGCAACGGCCGCCTCACGTGCCGTGCGCGGACCGCGTGCACGCCCCCTCCGCCGCAGGTGCAGCAGGGGTTTGAGGAGAACGGGTTCGGGGCCCCCGTCTTGGTGCTGCTGGCGGACATGCGGGTGTTGGTCGCCGCGATCCGCGCGGAGGCCGAGGCCCTCAAGGCCAAGGCCGCGGCCGGAGCGTCCGGGCGCGACAAAGAGAAGGCGCGGTCACCAGGTCTGAGGCGTGTACGGGGGCGTGTGCGCACGGGTGTGTGTGGGGGGGGGGGGGGTGCGCTGGGGGGGGGTGTACGCACGTGTGTGTGTGTGTGTGTGTCGGGGGGGGCGGGATTCCACTTATTAGTGAACTCCACAGGGAATTGGCAGTAAGATCCGGGAGGTGTCGCTTGGCGGTGGTCACAACGTTCCGCTGCATTGCCTCTGCCTTTGTCCGCTCAGTGGACTGCCCACGGGCATCTTCGTGTCTTCCTCTTTTGACAGAACGGGACCTGTGGTCTGATAGGCCACTGACGAGCCCATTTTGTTTCTGCGCTTTGTACTGCCCGCCGCCTGTGCACACGTGCAATGGCCCAGCGTTCCTCCGGGGGGGGGGGGGGGGCAACATACCGGTTTGTATGCGGATCCCACGGCTCTCGACGTCCCCAGCGAGCAAACAGGGCAAAACTGCAAAATTCCACACGGAATCCACAAAGTCCCCAGATCGTTAAATCCCTTGTCACATAATAATACCCTAAGCAACAATGTACAGCGCAATCAGATTTAATAGTAAAATCTCCTGTATTTCTGTCATGTAAAACTCTATATTTAATGCCGCGATTTCTGACTGCGGGCAGCCCCAACTGGGCATGAACCCGTCACACCCCCCGCCAAGCCCTTGCCGCAGCCACTAGGCCACACGCAAGGGCTGACACACACCAAGGGGCATGCACAGCCACCACCAAGCCCTTGCCGCAGCCACTAGGCCACATGCAAGGGCTGACACACACCCAGGGGCATGCACAGCCACTAATGTACATGTAATGTAAAATAATGTAATGTAAAAAGGTCAGCACTCACGACAGAAATGCCAAACTGAGCTGAAACAGAATCCCTTGTCACCTAATAATACCCTAAGCAACAATGTACAACGCAATCAGATTTAATAGTAAAATCTCCTGTATTGCTGTCATGTAAAACTCTATATTTAATGCCGCGATCGCACGTGCGCTCTTTCTGACTGCGGGCAGCCCCAACTGGGCATGAACCCGTCACACGGTTACGGTGTGCTACAGGTGCCACACACACATACACACACACACACACACACACACACACACACAAGGATCCCCGGATCGATCCCCGGATCGGGCATGTGTGGAGGCGGGCGGTGGCAGCCGTGCGTCAAGGGCATCCTTTCTGGGGAAATCGCCAAATTGAGTAGGCCGTGGAGGCCGCCTCGCTGCCGCGAGCACCACCAGCTGCGAAGGCTCCAATGCACACACAACACACGGGGCGACATGGCGATGACGGGCTCGTTGAACTATTACCGTGGAGCTGGCCCGGCGGAAGCCACGGAGCTACCACCCCACTTCCAGGGTGGTCCTGGGGCAGCGAGCCAGGGTCTGACCTAAGTGCATATCGCACTGGTCAAGGGGCAATACAGGGATGCTCTCCTGGCCTGCACCGAAGGCCTGCTATAATGGGGAGCGACCCGACCCGAGGACGCCAGTGTGGCCATACAGATCCAACCGGGATGACCTGGTAAAAACGGTAGTACCCACGCACACACACACACACACAAACACCAACACACACACACACACACACACAGGTGTTTTGTTTGGTGCCTGCCAGCTGGTGACACTGCATACCCAACCGAAAGCCAAACAGGCACGTACATCGGTAACCTCAACTACACGGGCGGCCCCTGGGCTGGTGAACCCCCTGCCTGGCACGACCTCACGGGTCACACAAAATGTCCGCAATCACGCATGAAATTTTGGAAGCATTGCAGCGCCCGGAGCTCCTGGAAGCTCTGGCTGCTGCCCTTGCGCCACTACTCAGTGGGCGGAGCTCGCCGAAGCCGAAGCCAACGGCATCTGTCGCTGCTGCTACTCCAGCTGCAACTACAAGGGAAGAGGAGCTCCTCGGCATTATCCGGGAACTGAGAGGCACTGTCAAAGATTTGCGCGCGGCGCTGCAAGCGGCAGGAGGTACGCTTACACCCTCGAAAGCACAGGCCAATGCGGCCAAGGATGAAACCCCCTCATACCGGGAGGCGCTACAACGACGAATGAAAACCCAAAGCAGGCTTGTCGTGCAGGATGTCCCAGACCTGGGGGAACCACTGCAGCCCACGGCGACTGCGGTGCATGAGATTGAGGGCAAATACGGCTTCACTGCGGTCCAAGGGCGCCGCATCTACCAGGGAGAGCACAAGACCGCACTCAAATCGCTGCAACAGATAGGAGCAAACAAGCCTGTCAATGATTGGAAAGTCACAGAGGCCACGGCGAAGGCCTTCGAACACGTCTTGCTTGTGGGACAGCCGCTGGCGGAAGCGCACGCGATAGCAACACAGGCTCTAATGAAATATGACAGCATACAGAGCGTCAGCGCACACGTGCTAGCGACGAATTGCAGACGAGGAGTGGTCAATGTGCCAGGCATTCTGGCAGCGCTTGGCAGCTCACGGGAGTGCTTACACATCAAGGATTTCATTCTCAGTATCAAGGTCGTTACCAAACGTATGTCTTGGGAAGTCAAGAGAGACCCGGGTGTGACTGTGATCCCGCCTGAGCATTCCATTCTGCTTTGCTGGGAACGACCCAGGGACGGAGTTGAAGGAAAGGACACGGAGCCAGAGGTTCTACCTCAGGACAAAGCCGCAATTCGGATAGTGTGCTGCTTAGACCCTTCCGCACTGCGCGCGGGACAGGACAGCACCAAAGTCAAGGCATCCCGCTGGGCTGAAAACACGTGCTGGGAGCTGACAGCCCCCCTACTCCAGCCGGCTCTCACCAGTCCCCCACCCATGCAAGTGGGCAAGAGGGGTAGCAAGTATGAAGTCACGGTGGTGCTACCAGCGCCCATGGCTAAGCAGGTGCTCTGCAGCAGTGGCAAAATCGTCGGCCTGGAATACAGGTTGTTTATGAGCAAAACCGTCGATGTCGATGACCTGAAGGCCAACATGGTCTGGGTCAAGCTCCCTCCATCCAACAAGCGCTCCAATTCGGAGCAGTGGCGCAGATTAAGCAAGCAGCCTTGGTTCGCAGGCCTCATGGCAGGGGACAAGGACGACAGACTCGGGGTACGAGTATGGGGGGGGGCTGTCTTGCCCGAAACCAGGGAGGAGATCGCAGGACTGTTGGGCATACAACTCACCCCCCCAGTGACACGAGTGAGAGTGAGAGGCTATGGTATTTCTATGGGCCTTGTCTCAGGGTCGCAGTCTGCGGCCCAAAGGGAGGCTGACCGCGTTTTCGGCGCCAACACTGTCAAAGTGCAACGATGTCAACACCTGAAACACAGTGGGCTGATCAACCCTGTGTTTGATATGGATATTACGGGAGTCCCCCCAGACTGGGAGGGCTGCACTGCACCGGCGAAAGATTCGCGGATGCCTGTCCGTAGGTGGCACCTATGTCTGCGTAAATCCACTGGCCCCTCATACACCCCAGTGGGGAAAAACACGACGCTCCCTGCGATCCAGGGGTGTGTCTTGCCTGATGATGAAGAAATGGAGGACTCGCCTGCAGGAGCCCCTGCGGCAGAGGAGGATGAGAGCATTCTCTGAACCGCCCCCCCCCCTGGAAGATGGCACTGAGTCACAGGTCCTCTAAAATTCGTTCAGACAAACGTTACCTCTTTGCGCGTTCATCACGAGGACGTATTCAATTTTCAGGCAGATGTGATTGGAATGGAAGAAACCCGGCTCACTGAGGCTGGGCAACGCTGCATGAGGGCAATTGCAAAAGATTGGGGCTGGGAATGCCACTGGGGAAAACCCCTGGGCTCCCCAACGGGGGGCATCTGGGGAGCTCCCCAAGGAGGGGTGGGACTTTTGTTCAGGAAGGGCTGGAGTGTCCGCAAGGTTGAGCCAGATCCAGACGACCCGATTGCCTGCAGGCTGTGGCATTCGGGGCGCTGGCTACACACACGGGCAGGAATCGGTGCAGGGCACTGTGTGCTGAACATATTTGTAGCCTATGGCATACCAGGCAACGAATCTTTGAACCAGGAGTTCTGGGAGCAGGTGGTCTGCTATATGAGCAAACTAGGCAATGCCGGATGCATCCTGCTAACGGACGCAAATTTCAATTTCGACCTGCTGCACAAAGTTCCTGCCGCACTCCTGACGGCGCTGGCAGACGGCTGGCTGGTGGATGCCGACCGCACTTTTAGCGTTCTCCATGGCACGCCATGTGCATGTGGCTTCACGACAGCAGGCAAACCCCCCAACCGCATTGACGGCCTCCTGGTCACCCCAGCGCAAGCAGGCACGTTGACTGATGTCACAGCGCTGAAGTCTCATTCCCTCCCTGGGCATGCTCCAGTGTGCTTCACTTTCTCGCTTGACGCCCCAATGCAGAAAGTTGTTAAAATGAAGAAACTGCCTCCTTTCTCCCCCCCCCCCAGATCAGCTGAGGACACTCAGAACATCTGTGACTCGCTGCTCCGGCCACACAAGGCAGGTTGGAATGCCCTGCTGCAACAAGGGAATGTCAATGACATTTGGAACAGGTGGACCTGGCTGGCCGAGGAAGTAGGCATGGCGCTCACATGCACGCATCTTACACTGGACACCCCCAGCCCCACACTCCCATTTGCACCCAAGAGTGCCCCGCGGGGACGTGGCACGGAGCGAATGTTGCAGGACACTACGCTAGCTCCGACACGCCTGGCGCCCAACGGCGGCCCACGCACGCGCATACTTTCCAAGATCACGGGGACCTTGGGAGCCCTTCGTTCGGTCATCCAGTGGCAACGTGCCCAGCTGGGCATCAGGGGCAAACGAGTCCCGGCATCCGCCAAACGCAAAGCCAGCCAGGTTTTCAGGCCAGGGGCGGTGCCCAGACAGGTGGAACTATCGTGGCAGGCCGCGTGCCGCCGCATGCGCAAAACGGCGCTGGCCTTTCGTGAGGACCTGCTGCTTCATGAATTTGTGGCCAGTGCCCCTGACCCCTCCCTCCCACTCATACGCCCCCTGCCAACGCTGGTAGACTGCATGTCGCTGTATGACAGCCTGTGCGCACTGGGGAAGAGATATGCCCGATATGAAGAGCGCACGCGCATTGATAAATGGAAATCCAAAATGGACCAGGCCTGGCTGGACAGGCCAAAGGAGGTTTATCAGTGGATACAGAACGAGTACCAACCTCCTCTGGTTATGCTCCTGGACCCAGACACAAGCCAACCAACGGCGAACATCCCCCGCATGGATGAAATTCTTCATGCCTCTTGGGACCAGGTTATGCGAAAATATGCAGACACCCCAGAGCCAGACGTGCACGCTTTTGCACAGAAGTATGATAAGTTTCTGATAAAGGGAGTGCAGATGCAGTCCACCCCTATCACAGGGTCCCGGCTCGCGCAACGCCTTAGAAAAATGGGTGTTCACACAGCCACCGGCCTGGATGGCTGGTGTGTTTCGGACCTACTACTGCTGCCCACCTGTCTGCTGGACATGCTGTCAGAAATTCTGTTTCTAGTTGAGGCAACAGGAACCTGGCCCAGGGTCCTGGCGAGGGGATACGTCTCGCTGATCCCGAAAGGGGAAGGGATGATGCCGATGCAGCAACGCCCACTGTCCGTACTGTCCCAGATCTATAGGGTCTGGGCAGGGATCAGGTTAGAAGAGTGCATGGTGTGGCAGGAACTGTGGATCCACCCGCACGCTTACGGTTTTCGCAAGAAGCGCGGCGCCACTGATGCGGCCGCCTTTATCTCCATGCTCATTGAGCTACACAAACTGATGAAAGCAGTTCTGCATGGTTTTGGATTAGACTACATAAAATGCTTCGATTTAATCCCACAATCCATTGTACTGCATATTGCACTGACGCAGGGGATGGATTTGGGCACACACAGGGCCCTCTCTGGCATGTATCGCACTCTCACAAGGTGCTTTAAAATAATGGGGTGTTTGGCCAGTTTTTTCGATGCCACCAATGGCATCCTCCAGGGCTGCCCATTGAGTGTGATACTCATCAATCTCCTGACCTCGGTCTGGAAGCGGGTGCTGGATGCACAGCAACAGGGCATCAAAGTCGCAGTACAGGCCCTCCCCCCCAGCGATCAGCCAGCGCAGGCCCTGCACTTCATCCTAACTGCCCTTGGGTATGCGGATGACACTTATGGGTTTGCAGCCGGAAGCAATACCCTCACCCCCCTGCTAGACTGCACCACTGACTGGCTTGAGGACACGGGTCAAGGGGTGAACGCGAAGAAATCTGTCGGTTTTTCGTCAGACGCCCGTCACCCAGTGAAGGCAGCATTACAGGGGGTGCCCTTCCCTATCTCTTCTGAGTTTAAGTCCCTGGGCGCGGGGGTCCGCACCACGGACGCGACTTGTTCGGGACCGCTCATCAAGAAAAGGATTTCCAGAGCCTGCAGCCTCCTGGATAGGGTGCATGGCGCTCAGGGCAATTTTGAAAGGAGATGCGACATCATCTCCACAATGATCACGGCCACTGGCCTGCACGCAGCAGAAATAGTGCCACTTCAGCCCAGAGACCTCCTGCCCTTCGAGACTAAGGTCATGCAGACCATTTGGGGACGGTCACGGCCCGGTAGGGCCAAAGAAATTTTTTTCACCTTGCTGTGCAAAGGGCACCGGATTGCACCCACCCTGGTACTTAAGTATCATCGCATCCTGTGGCTATCCCAGCTGTGTCGCACCAGGGGTGCTGGACAGATCACAGCCCAGGCCATTTGGGAGATGACATCATTTCACAAAGGCTCCGGCCCATACGGCCGAGCCATGTCCACAGCACAGGAGTGTGGCTGGGTCGCTA
>OZ038400.1:9729975-9757475 GCA_964036045.1 Eutreptiella sp. 'Long Island Sound 2002'
GTGTGTGGGTGGTGCACAAAGGTGTATGGGTGGTGCACAACGGTGTATGGCTGGTGCACAACGGTGTATGGGTGGTGCACAACGGTGTATGGGTGGTGCACAACGGTGTATGGGTGGTGCACAACGGTGTATGGGTGGTGCACAACGGTGTATGGGTGGTGCACAACGGTGTATGGGTGGTGCACAACGGTGTATGGATGGTGCACAACGGTGTATGGGGGGTGCACAACGGTGTATGGGGGGTGCACAACGGTGTATGGGTGATGCACAACGGTGTTTGGGTGGTGCACAACGGTGTATGGGGGGTGCACAACGGTGTATGGGTGATGCACAACGGTGTTTGGGTGGTGCACGGCGGTGTATGGGTGGTGCACAACGGTGTGTGGGTGGTGCACAACGGTGTATGGGTGGTGCACAACGGTGTATGGGTGGTGCACAACGGTGTATGGGTGGTGCACAACGGTGTATGGGTGGTGCACAACGGTGTATGGATGGTGCACAACGGTGTATGGCTGGTGCACAACGGTGTATGGGTGATGCACAACGGTGTATGGATGGTGCACAACGGTGTATGGGTGGTGCACAACGGTGTATGGGTGGTGCACAACGGTGTATGGGTGGTGCACAACGGTGTATGGGTGGTGCACAACGGTGTATGGGTGGTGCACAACGGTGTATGGGTGGTGCACAACGGTGTATGGATGGTGCACAACGGTGTGTGGGTGGTGCACAACGGTGTATGGGTGGTGCACAACGGTGTATGGGTGGTGCACAACGGTGTATGGGTGGTGCACAGCGGTGTGTGGGTGGTGCACAACGGTGTATGGGTGATGCACAACGGTGTTTGGGTGGTGCACAACGGTGTTTGGGTGGTGCACGGCGGTGTATGGGTGGTGCACAACGGTGTGTGGGTGGTGCACAACGGTGTATGGGTGGTGCACAACGGTGTATGGGTGGTGCACAACGGTGTATGGGTGGTGCACAACGGTGTATGGGTGGTGCACAACGGTGTATGGATGGTGCACAACGGTGTATGGCTGGTGCACAACGGTGTATGGGTGGTGCACAACGGTGTATGGGTGGTGCACAACGGTGTGTGGGTGGTGCACAACGGTGTATGGGTGGTGCACAACGGTGTATGGGTGGTGCACAACGGTGTATGGCTGGTGCACAACGGTGTATGGGTGGTGCACAACGGTGTATGGGTGGTGCACAACGGTGTATGGGTGGTGCACAACGGTGTATGGGTGGTGCACAACGGTGTTTGGGTGGTGCACAACGGTGTGTGGGTGGTGCACAAAGGTGTATGGGTGGTGCACAACGGTGTATGGCTGGTGCACAACGGTGTATGGGTGGTGCACAACGGTGTATGGGTGGTGCACAACGGTGTATGGGTGGTGCACAACGGTGTATGGGTGGTGCACAACGGTGTATGGGTGGTGCACAACGGTGTATGGGTGGTGCACAACGGTGTATGGATGGTGCACAACGGTGTATGGGGGGTGCACAACGGTGTATGGGGGGTGCACAACGGTGTATGGGTGATGCACAACGGTGTTTGGGTGGTGCACAACGGTGTATGGGGGGTGCACAACGGTGTATGGGTGATGCACAACGGTGTTTGGGTGGTGCACGGCGGTGTATGGGTGGTGCACAACGGTGTGTGGGTGGTGCACAACGGTGTATGGGTGGTGCACAACGGTGTATGGGTGGTGCACAACGGTGTATGGGTGGTGCACAACGGTGTATGGGTGGTGCACAACGGTGTATGGATGGTGCACAACGGTGTATGGCTGGTGCACAACGGTGTATGGGTGGTGCACAACGGTGTATGGGTGGTGCACAACGGTGTGTGGGTGGTGCACAACGGTGTATGGGTGGTGCACAACGGTGTATGGGTGGTGCACAACGGTGTATGGCTGGTGCACAACGGTGTATGGGTGGTGCACAACGGTGTATGGGTGGTGCACAACGGTGTATGGGTGGTGCACAACGGTGTATGGGTGGTGCACAACGGTGTTTGGGTGGTGCACAACGGTGTGTGGGTGGTGCACAAAGGTGTATGGGTGGTGCACAACGGTGTATGGCTGGTGCACAACGGTGTATGGGTGGTGCACAACGGTGTATGGGTGGTGCACAACGGTGTATGGGTGGTGCACAACGGTGTATGGGTGGTGCACAACGGTGTATGGGTGGTGCACAACGGTGTATGGGTGGTGCACAACGGTGTATGGATGGTGCACAACGGTGTGTGGGTGGTGCACAACGGTGTATGGGTGGTGCACAACGGTGTATGGGTGGTGCACAACGGTGTATGGGTGGTGCACAGCGGTGTGTGGGTGGTGCACAACGGTGTGTGGGTGGTGCACAACGGTGTATCGGGGGTGCACAACGGTGTATGGGGGGTGCACAACGGTGTATGGGGGGTGCACAACGGTGTATGGGTGATGCACAACGGTGTTTGGGTGGTGCACAACGGTGTATGGGTGGTGCACAACGGTGTATGGGTGATGCACAACGGTGTTTGGGTGGTGCACAACGGTGTATGGGTGGTGCACAACGGTGTGTGGGTGGTGCACAACGGTGTATGGGTGGTGCACAACGGTGTATGGGTGGTGCACAACGGTGTATGGGTGGTGCACAACGGTGTATGGGTGGTGCACAACGGTGTATGGATGGTGCACAACGGTGTATGGCTGGTGCACAACGGTGTATGGGTGGTGCACAACGGTGTATGGGTGGTGCACAACGGTGTATGGGTGGTGCAGAACGGTGTGTGGGTGGTGCACAACGGTGTATGGGTGGTGCACAACGGTGTATGGGTGGTGCACAACGGTGTATGGGTGGTGCACAACGGTGTATGGGTGGTGCACAACGGTGTATGGCTGGTGCACAACGGTGTATGGGTGGTGCACAACGGTGTATGGGTGGTGCACAACGGTGTATGGGTGGTGCACAACGGTGTATGGGTGGTGCACAACGGTGTATGGGTGGTGCACAACGGTGTATGGGTGGTGCACAGCGGTGTGTGGGTGGTGCACAACGGTGTGTGGGTGGTGCACAACGGTGTATCGGGGGTGCACAACGGTGTATGGGGGGTGCACAACGGTGTATGGGGGGTGCACAACGGTGTATGGGTGATGCACAACGGTGTTTGGGTGGTGCACAACGGTGTATGGGGGGTGCACAACGGTGTATGGGTGATGCACAACGGTGTATGGGTGGTGCACAACGGTGTATGGGTGGTGCACAACGGTGTGTGGGTGGTGCACAACGGTGTATGGGTGGTGCACAACGGTGTATGGGTGGTGCACAACGGTGTATGGGTGGTGCACAACGGTGTATGGGTGGTGCACAACGGTGTATGGATGGTGCACAACGGTGTATGGGTGGTGCACAACGGTGTATGGGTGGTGCACAACGGTGTATGGGTGGTGCACAACGGTGTATGGGTGGTGCAGAACGGTGTGTGGGTGGTGCACAACGGTGTATGGGTGGTGCACAACGGTGTATGGATGGTGCACAACGGTGTATGGGTGGTGCACAACGGTGTATGGGTGGTGCACAACGGTGTATGGGTGGTGCACAACGGTGTATGGATGGTGCACAACGGTGTATGGGTTGTGCACAACGGTGTATGGGTGGTGCACAACGGTGTATGGGTGGTGCACAACGGTGTATGGGTGGTGCACGACGGTGTTTGGGTGGTGCACAACGGTGTATGGATGGTGCACAACGGTGTATGGGTGGTGCACAACGGTGTATGGGTGGTGCTCAACGGTGTTTGGGTGGTGCACAACGGTGTGTGGGTGGTGCACAACGGTGTTTGGATGGTGCACAACGGTGTATGGGTGGTGCACAACGGTGTCTGGGTGGTGCACAACGGTGTATGGATGGTGCACAACGGTGTATGGGTGGTGCACAACGGTGTATGGGTGGTGCACAACGGTGTATGGATGGTGCACAACAGTGTTTGGGTGGTGCACAACGGTGTATGGGTGGTGCACAACGGTGTGTGGGTGGTGCACAACGGTGTATGGATGGTGCACAACGGTGTATGGGTGGTGCACAACGGTGTATGGGTGGTGCACAACGGTGTATGGATGGTGCACAACGGTGTTTGGGTGGTGCACAACGGTGTATGGGTGGTGCACAACGGTGTATGGGTGGTGCACAACGGTGTTTGGATGGTGCACAACGGTGTATGGGTGGTGCACAACGGTGTGTGCGTGGTGCACAACGGTGTATGGGTGGTGCACAACGGTGTATGGATGGTGCACAACGGTGTTTGGGTGGTGCACAACGGTGTATGGGTGGTGCACAACGGTGTCTGGGTGGTGCACAACGGTGTATGGATGGTGCACAACGGTGTATGGGTGGTGCACAACGGTGTATGGGTGGTGCACAACGGTGTATGGATGGTGCACAACAGTGTTTGGGTGGTGCACAACGGTGTATGGGTGGTGCACAACGGTGTGTGGGTGGTGCACAACGGTGTATGGATGGTGCACAACGGTGTATGGGTGGTGCACAACGGTGTATGGGTGGTGCACGGCGGTGTATGGATGGTGCACAACGGTGTTTGGGTGGTGCACAACGGTGTATGGGTGGTGCACAACGGTGTATGGGTGGTGCACAACGGTGTTTGGATGGTGCACAACGGTGTATGGGTGGTGCACAACGGTGTGTGCGTGGTGCACAACGGTGTATGGGTGGTGCACAACGGTGTATGGGTGGTGCACAACGGTGTTTGGGTGGTGCACAACGGTGTATGGGTGGTGCACAACGGTGTATGGGTGGTGCACAACGGTGTATGGGTGGTGCACAACGGTGTATGGGTGGTGCACAACGGTGTATGGGTGGTGCACAACGGTGTATGGGTGGTGCACAACGGTGTATGGGTGGTGCAGAACGGTGTATGGGTGGTGCACAACGGTGTATGGATGGTGCACAACGGTGTATGGGTGGTGCACAACGGTGTATGGGTCGTGCACAACGGTGTATGGGTGGTGCACAACGGTGTATGGGTGGTGCACGACGGTGTTTGGGTGGTGCACAACGGTGTATGGATGGTGCACAACGGTGTATGGGTGGTGCACAACGGTGTATGGGTGGTGCTCAACGGTGTTTGGGTGGTGCACAACGGTGTGTGGGTGGTGCACAACGGTGTTTGGATGGTGCACAACGGTGTATGGGTGGTGCACAACGGTGTGTGGGTGGTGCACAACGGTGTATGGATGGTGCACAACGGTGTATGGGTGGTGCACAACGGTGTATGGGTGGTGCACAACGGTGTATGGATGGTGCACAACGGTGTATGGGTGGTGCACAACGGTGTGTGGGTGGTGCACAACGGTGTATGGATGGTGCACAACGGTGTATGGGTGGTGCACAACGGTGTATGGGTGGTGCACAACGGTGTATGGGTGGTGCTCAACGGTGTTTGGGTGGTGCACAACGGTGTGTGGGTGGTGCACAACGGTGTTTGGATGGTGCACAACGGTGTATGGGTGGTGCACAACGGTGTATGGGTGGTGCACAACGGTGTTTGGATGGTGCACAACGGTGTTTGGGTGGTGCACAACGGTGTGTGCGTGGTGCACAACGGTGTATGGGTGATGCACAACGGTGTATGGGTGGTGCACAACGGTGTATGGGTGGTGCACAACGGTGTATGGGTGGTGCACAACGGTGTATGGGTGGTGCACAACGGTGTATGGGTGGTGCACAACGGTGTATGGGTGGTGCACAACGGTGTATGGGTGGTGCACAACGGTGTATGGGTGGTGCACAACGGTGTATGGGTGGTGCACAGCGGTGTATGGGTGGTGCAACAGCGCTGGTGCACCGGAAGCGACGCTACGATCGGCCTCGCCCACTGCCCTAGCGCGGGGTGTAACGCCAACGTTCGACACCGCTCTATCCCGGGAGGACGTGTCGGCGAGTGCCCCTCAGTCACCGGGATCATGCCACGCCCCCTCCCCCTCCCCCTCCCCCTCTGCACAGGTGCGTGACCCTCATCGCGGTGCTGCACACGCTGCTGAGCTTCAACCCGCAGGAGCTGAAGAAGGTGTGCCAGGAGTGCATGAACTACTACATCGTGCAGCAGCCCAAGGCCATGGTGGGTGCGGGGTACCAGGTGCCGGATTTCCTGTGGTGCGTGCAGTGGCTCAGTGACTCCTGCTCGGACATCCGCATCGCCGCACGCGTCACCATGAACGCCATCATCCGCATGCTCCCGTCCAAAGACCTCAACGCGTTGTACACCAGGTGCTGCATGCGGCCGCGCGCGCGCGGCACCGCCGGGGCCGTCCTCACGGACCCGGGGGTTGTCAGTCAGGGCGCTCCCTAGGAACGGCCCTCTGTGCGGGCGCGGTTGTCGGCGGTGCAGCGCGCAGACGATTGGGCACCGCTGGGGGGATCTGGAAGCCCCTGGGCTCTCTGGGACACTTGCCACATCAGACGTGGTGGTGGGCGCTCTCCTGTTTTGAGGAGATGGGGGCGGAGAGCGAGGGCGTTTGGGGTGCTGCGTGTCCCTGAAATGCGTTTTAAGGACTTGGGGGCACTGAAAAACAGGGTTTGAGGTGCTGCCAGCCCCTGAAGTGCGTTTTTGAGGTCACGGCGAGGGGTGAGGGTGTGGGGGACGGGGGGTGAGGCGGCAGGGCAGAGCGGAGCAGGGCAGTGCGGTGCACGGCGGAGCAGTGCGGGGGGGTGCAGAGCAGGGCAGCGCGGTGCAGGGCTGGGCAGGGAGGGTGCTGCCTGCACATGGTGCACCAGGGCACGTGCGTTTGGCCGCATCCATGACCCCTGATGTGCATGTGCGCTGCACGTCACCCCCTGACTCTGTTCCAAGTCCTCGGGCTATGTTGTGCAGCATGGCGTCAAACCCGGGATACTTGAATGACGACGCGTGCGCGGTGCGCGGGCGGGACCCTCAGGGCAGGGTAGGGCAGTGCAGGGCAGGGCTAGGCAGGGCAGCGTGGGGCAAAGCAGAACAGTGCCGCGCAAGGCAGGGCGATGCAGTGCACTGTAGGCCCCCCATCACGACACCCGTGCCCTGTGCTGACGCGCACACGGGCAGGGGCGCATCCCCTCTTCCCTGCAGAGGAGTATACACCTCCACACAGCCCTGAGCTGCCGTGCACAGGGGCAGACACACCTCCCCTCTGCCTAGTGCTGACGTGTACAGGGGCACAAGCACCTCCACACAGCCCTGAGCTGCCGTGCACAGGGGCAGACACACCTCCCCTCTGCCTAGTGCTGACGTGTACAGGGGCACAAGCACCTCCACACAGCCCTGAGCTGCCATACACAGGGGCAGAGACACGTTCCCGCGCCCAGTGCTGAAGTGCACATGGGCAGAAACGCCTCCCCTCTGCCCTGTGCTGATGTGTGTTGGGGCGGAGACATTACCCCTCTGCCCCGTGCAGACGTGCACGGGGCAGGGACACCTCCTCCTCTGCGCAGTGCTACTATGCACAAGGGCGAGGACGCTTTCGCTCTGCCCTGTGCTGACGTGCGGAGACTCCAACCCTCTGCCCTTTGGAGCGGTTCTTAGCCGAGAGGGCGCGGGAGGGCACGGGTAGGGACGGGCAGGTGGCACGGGGGGGGGGGGGGGGTTGCACGAGGCTGGCGCGAGGGCCGGGTGTGTGCATCGTATGGCATGGCCGGCCGGTATGCAGAGTCGTTGGGGACGCCATCGTGGTCCTCCCCGGGCGTGTCCTGTGAGCCTGAAGATGGGCCGTCAAATCCTAATCCAATCCTCACCCCCTCACCCCCTCACCCCTTCACCTCCTCATCCTCACACCCTCACACCCTCACACCCTCACACCCACACCCTCACACCCTTACACCCTCACCCCCTCACCCCCTCACCCCCTCACCCCCTCACCCCCTCACACCCTCACCCCCTCAACCCCCTCACCCCCTCACCCCCTCACCCCCTCACCCCCTCACCCCCTCACCCCCTCACCCCCTCACCCCCTCACACTGGTGACCTGGCACCAGTCTAAAAACCCTCAGGATGGTAGCTGTAGGACGGATTGCCTACACGCACTGCCACGCTCGAAGCCGGTCGTGATATGTCGTGATAGTAGTGCCACCGCGTGACTCATCTCTTGCCATCCTGGCCCCCTCCTCCGCTCTGCTCCACCCGTATGGTGCACCCTGTCTCTCTCTCTCTTCTCCCGTGTCTCCAAGGGCTGAGTGCCGCACCCCAGGTGCGTCCCCCCCCCTTGCTAGCCCCCTCCTGCTGACAGTGGACACTGCGTCCTACAATCAGCTCTGGCAAGACGTCGACCTCGCCGTGGCAATCTTCCAGGCCGCTACGCGGGGAGCCGCGACGGGGACTGCATTCGACGCTCAAGCGTGACGCCTTGTGCAGGGGTATCGTGAGCCGTTTAGTGCGTTGTCCCATTGTGGGGCCCCGCTCACCTATGCGCCCCATGGGTTGCAGCCCCGCGCGCTAGCGCGGCGCTCCCCTCGCACCCCCGTCCTCGTGAGTCCTGGGACCCTCATTCACCGGCCCGCTCCGCCAGGCGGCCCCACGTTGCTCTGCCATGATCTATGTTTCTTCACACCATGGCCACGCTCGTGGCACCCTATGTTTTTTCTTCTGCGCCCAGCCAGGTGGGGGCTGCCGCTATTGTTCGTGCTCCTCCCGTAACCTCTATGCCCCTATTTGCCACCCCCTCCCGGCGCCTTGCGGCCGCAGGCCACCCGCTCCCTTTTCGTCGCAGCCAATCATGTCTGATCGCTCAACGCCCTCCCAGGACTCCCCCTCTCCTGCCCCTGCAACCAGTCGAGGCGGCGGCATTCGTTGGGGGCCGTTCCCCATGTTTCCGATGGATATTGCCCAGTCTGACGACGCTGATCGCCTCCTACGGGAGCTGGACATGCTGAAGGATGACGCGCCGGAGGCAGCGGATGAGGCCATCTGGGCCCCCGACCCCGCCCTGGCCGACCTATGCGATGCCTTATGGTGGACGGCTGCGGACGGCAGTGTCCAAGCTATCACCGCCGTGACAGGGGCGTGGACGCCACGAGGGCTCCTGCTCACAGCCACCGTCACGGTCGCCACGAGCCCGTCGGATGTGAAAGTTATCGAACATGTCCCCCTGTCGCTGGCGCAAGGCGGCCCGCTGCTGGAATACGTCTCCAAAGACCCCGACGCCCTCACTGCCGCCCTGGTCGCGCGGTGGAGCCCCGGGCATGCCCCCATCTCCGCAGCCCGCCTCCGCAGCCTAGTTTTCCGGGGCCTCTACACGGCCTGCGAACAGCCCCCAGCCATCGACACCGAAGCACCCCCGGAAATCCAAAGCCAAAAGGTCTCCCACAAGATTCACAAGCCCATCAGCCAGTTCCTGGCCCCCCCACCTCAGGCCGTCGTGGGACCGCCTTCGGACCCGCGAGGTGGTGGCGGCCTTTTGGGCGCTGCCCAATGATGTGCACGCAGTCCTGCAAGTAGCCCAGATCCCGACAGCGGAGCTCATCCCGCTGAAGTTCGGCCTGCTGGCGTGGGCCTCCTCCATCCGCCTCGCTGGGCAGTACACGTCGGCCCCGGTCGCCACTCCCCCTCCCCTCGCCAACAAGGGCATGTGGGCCCCCGACCAGCTGCGGCCGCTGCTGGACTGCTCGGTCC
This sequence comes from Eutreptiella sp. 'Long Island Sound 2002', assembly GCA_964036045.1. Taxonomy (NCBI): domain Eukaryota; phylum Euglenozoa; class Euglenophyceae; order Eutreptiales; family Eutreptiaceae; genus Eutreptiella; species Eutreptiella sp. 'Long Island Sound 2002'. Next base: position 9,739,616 of record OZ038400.1, read on the forward strand.
TGCCGGTCCGCAGCGTGGAGCTGCTGCACCACATCGAGCAGGCCGGGGAGCACTCTTGGGCCACAGCCCCCACCTTCGCCCTCCTGCAAGCTGGCATCCCGGACACCGCCAGCCCCCCTCCCCTCACCCCGCCCAGCCACGCGCCCTACCTCGCCAAGGGCCAATTAGCCCTCGGCGCCGTTGGGACCCTGTTTGCGTCGGCTGCATTCACCCCGGCATCGGCGCTGTACCGGTCCCAAGGCAAGGCCGCCCCTGCAGGAACCAATCATTCGCCCTCATCGCTACTGCCTGAGCAGGCTAGGCTCTCCTTCAGCCTCCCCGAACCTGCCTTCCAAGCCCAGCTAGCCGCCGCCGACCCCACGCCGCCGGAGTTGCCTGCCCCAACCGCCTGGTTGCCCCCCCCCCAGCCCCTCACAGCCGGGGGAGCCCTTTATCCCGAACCTGGACGTGTCGGCTTACTCGACCGACTGCACCCAGCTGTGTGACCGGTATGAGGCCCAGCAGCAGGAGCTGAACGTGGCGCAAGGGGACCTGGAGTCCCTCAAACGTGACTTGGACATGGTCTGCGCCGAGCGGGACAACGCCCAGCAGCAAGTCCAGCGATCCGCCGCGGCGCAGCGGCAGGCCGAAGCCGTCAGGCTACACAACTTCATCAGGGCCCTGCCCCCCCTCCTGTCCATAGCCACCAGGCTCCGCGGCCTCCAATCCACGCCACACACGTTCGCCAACGCCGTGCGCAGTGCGGTTCCAGCCTCGTTTGAGCTGCCGCCGCCAGGCTCTCTGCAGTTCCTGGCCCTCGTGCCCGTCATCCTTGCCGCCGCAGTCCTCACCTCGCCCCAGGTGCTTGACCTCGAGGACCCGGCCGGCGTTCTCCGGCAGGCTGTGGCTACGCCCAGCCCCGTGACTACCCCGGAGGCCCCCGTGGGTGCTCCCGAGCTTTCGTTTGCCATCCCGGCCCCGGTTCCCAAGCCCCGGGCGATTGCTCCCCTCCGGGCCCCAGGCGCTCCTCTCCAGCCGCCGTCGCCCACGCCCTCCCACCGATGCCGCGCTAGCCTCCCTCCTGGAGTGGATCCCGGAGATCCCAAAGGGCTATGAAGACGAAGTCGCGCACGCCTTCCACCTCCAGCTGTTCCGCCACTACAGCGCGAGCGTCAGCTCCCTCCCGCAATCCCCGACTCGGGACCAGTGGACCTCGGTCCGCAGCCACGCGCTCAGCCTGCCCGGCGTCACAGATGTGCTGCGCACCTTCCTCGCTAGCCCCCCTGTCCCTGTCCTGCTACGTGAATACCAGTACCCATTGGCCCTGCACGTTCAAGAAGCTGGTCCCCTGATCGTCCAGCGGGTGCACCCCCTCTACCACACCATTCAGGCCCCCGCGAGAGTTGCCAGGGGGTGCGCCACTCTACTCTACAGGGCCCCAGACCTCACCGTAACCAGTCACAGCGCTCACCCCTCTGGATGCGCCCTCGTGACGCACTTCACCGTGGCGAGCGTGGCCCACTGCCACGCCAACGTGTATTTCCCGGCCGATGGGGACCTTGACATCCTCCAGGAGATCCTGGACTGGGTATACCCCTACCTCCTCCTCAGCCCGGCCAGGGTCGTTGTCTTGACGGGGGACCTGAACGCCGACTGCCGTTGGGTCCCACACCTCCCAGTCTCCCCTGCCCCGCTCTGCGACCTCGTCCTGCCCACACTCGCGCGCCTAGGGTTGCGCCGCTTGCACCCCCTTGCAGAGGCCCCCACGTCGGTGAGCCCGCAAGGCTTCGTAGGTGCCGTGGACCACACCTTCCTCCGGACCCCCTCGGAAGCTGCCCACACCACAGAGGTGCGCTCCGATTCCAGTTTTCCGTCTGACCATCTGCCCGTGCTGACTACCCTCCATGACCTCCCCCTTATACCCCAGCTCGTGCGCCCGTCAAAGAAGGGCCGTTTCCCCATCCCCCGGGAACCCCTTGCTAGCCAGCTCCGCGCCCTCAACGACACTTTCCGAGCCGAGCTCACCTCGCCGCCCTCAGGCGGCCCTGACGCGCCGCCGCGCTACGTCGCGGTAACCTCAGCGCTCTACGCCGCAGCCACGGCAGCCTACGGGCCCCCTGCCCCCAGCCAGCCTGTGCCGTCGGCTGTCCGGGTCCACGTCGCCAACCTGCGACGCTACACCCTCACACACCCGGACTGGGCGTCCCAGTCCCCTCACCTTGTGGAGGTAGCCGGCCTCAAGGAACAGATCCGGGCGGCTTGGGATGTTATCCTTCTGGAGAAAGATGTAGGCTTGGCGCCCCTACCCAGCGCCCCCGGGCAGCCCACCAAAGTGGACTATCGCCGCACGTTGGGGGCCCGTTACGTGCCCCCAGCAAATCCCGTCTACGTCGCGGGGGTCCCGGTACAGCTCCACCAACAGGCCGCAGTTGCACGGGACCAGCTGCGCCAGCGGCACCTGGCTCCCCTTGAGGTGCTCTCCCTCGCGCGCGTCCAGGCTATCACAGGATGGACCGGCGCCCCGCTTGGCCCGCCGCCCTGCGCCACCATCGCCAACCTGCGTGCCATCATCCACCGAGCTGCGGCCACTGTGCCGTACCACGATCTGCTGGAATACCGGCTGTTCGGACAGTTGGAGGACGCCCAGTTTACCGTGGTCATGGATTTGATCAACGACATTCTCAATGGGGCGCCCATGCCCCAGGCGCATTCCGCGGATTTCATCAACCTCCCGAAAAAGATGCCACACGGCCCCATCGCCAACGGCAGGCCGCTCACGAATCTGGCCACGGTGTGGAAGCTCACGGCCGCCCTGCTCAAAGACCACTACCAGCCCCGCTTGGTGGTGGGCGGCATCCTGCCACCCTACCAGTTCGGGATGTCCCCCCAGTGCTCCTCCGTGGAGCTCCTCCGCGTCCTCCACGACGTGTGTCGGGACCGCTGGAGACGGCGCCTCGAGGCGTGGGTCCTGTCGGACGATGTCCGCCACGCGTACGGCTCCATCAACTACACCACCGAGTACGCCGTCCTGACCGCAGCCGGGATCTCCACGGTCGACGCCACGACCCTTCAACACCATGACCGCGCCCTGGAGGTGCACATGGGGGGGGCTGATGGCCGTTCCCCGTCCACCACCTACCCGGGTGCCGGCACGGGGCAGGGGTGCCCCGTGTCCAGCATGAAGTACTGCATAAAGGGCGAAGTCCGAGGACACGAGGCCTGTCGCCACATCCCTCCCACCGACACCCCCGCGGGACCACTGAACCGGGTGCTCCTGATGGATGATACCCAGTGGCTGCCCGGCGACCGTGGCCACCTCCCCACCCTCGCTGCGGCATTGAGCGGGCGGGCCGTCTCACCAACCTCCACTCAGACCCAACCAAGACGGTCTTGGTCGGCACGGAGATGCGCAATGGCCGGGTCCACTTCCTCAGAGACACGGTGTACCTGAGCGGCCACCCGGTGCGATGCGCCACCATCCAAGACTACGTCCGCGTCCTTGGCCGCCACGCCCTCCACCACCTCTTCCACCCCGTCGGCTCCCGGCGCTTGTTTTCTGGCGCCCGCACCGCGTGCAGGGCGCTCCGAGCCCCCAAGCTACCGGCCCACTACCCCCTCGCCATGTTCGTCGCCAAGTGCCACGGGACGGTAAACTGGTTTACCAGCGTCCGCTCCCCCTCCTACGGGGCCATGCGTGTGCTAGACGCTATGGCCGCCTCGGCCTTGCGCGCCACCGCTGGCTGGGCCCTCTCGGCCTCTGCCCACTTCCTCCGCGAAATTCCCGAAGGGGGCGTTGGAATTCCCCCAGCCCCGGTCACCGGATTCACCAACTTCATCAGCGTCTACATCCGACACCTGAACCACCCCAACCCCCTGGTTCGCCGGTCCACGCGCCACGGGCTCCCGACTGCCCTCTGGCGCTTCCACCCCTCTCAGCCCTGCCTCACCTCCGAGCTCGGGCTCCGGTGTGCTGCCCACCCCACGGACCACGACCTGTTCGTCACCTTGTGCCACCAGTGCGACATCTCCATCCATTTGCCCCGTGCCGAGCATCTGCCGGACCACGCTCCCCACGTGATGGCCCTGTCGTCCCCCGGACTCGAGGTCCAAGACACCCATGCATGGATGCTTGCGGGCCACCGCAGCGCGGAGGATGCGCGCCATGGAGGATGGCCTCGAGTGTCCTCTCGTCCCACCCCCCCAGTCGGCACGCTCCCCCCGGTTGGCCGTAGCCACGCGGTGACTGCGACCGTCCCCACGTTCTCCTGGCTCCCTGAGAACTATGGGATCCTCCATGATGCGTCATGGTGCCCACGGACGTGACGCTGTGGTGGGGCCGTGGCGGTGTTCTGCCCCGTCACTCTCCGGTTCCAGGTGTACCCTGTCCCTATCCCCCTACGGCTGGACAACGCCTACACGGCTGCATTGTACACGGCGTGGGTGGCCCTCACCGCCCGGGGCCCCTCGGCCGACCCCGCCTTCGGGTTCTGGTCCGGCTCGTGGCACTTTGCTGATTGCAAAGGGTACATCACGGCCCAGGGGGGACGCCGGGAACCAGAGGACTCGCTCCAAGGGGACCTCATACGGGAATGCCGCGCTATGGCCCGTGGCCACGCCCCCCCCCCCCCCCCCGCCACCTCTACTCCCACATCACCGGCACCTGGCTCGACGCCCTGCTGGACCAAGTGGATGCGGCGGCGGGGCAAGCCGCCGCTAACTGCCCAGATACAGTGGGGTGGCTCAGTCCCCTGCAAGATCCCCGCGTCTGCTTCTCCCACGCAGGCCTCCAAGTCCATGACGCCCTCCCCCATGCACGCCGCGCCCTGGTCACCTCCCACCACGCCTACGCTAAGGCTCCTCCCCCTCAGCGCCACCCTGCCCTCAGTGAGTACGCCACCGCCGTCGGCCATGGTCTCCTCACGAGGGGGGACCACCTCACGGTCACCGGCATTCACCTTTCTCTGTTCCCCCCCAAGGACACACCCTGCCCTCCCTGTCTCCTACCCGCCCCTGGCGACCACGTCCTTTCCTGCCCACTCGACCCGCTCCTTCGCGCCCACTACCATCGGTGGCTCGCAACTCGGCTCTCCTAGAGGTGTCGCGCTTGGCGCCACTGCACTCCCACGGCCTGGGGAACCCTCGTCCTCTGGGGCGACGAACCCTTCCTGCTGGCGGTGGACGGCTCCCCGGCCCACGACGCCATCACCACCTACACTGTCGGACGTCTCAGGGCCATTTCCCCGCCGCACAGGGATGCCCTTCAGCACAGGGGTCTACGTCCTGCACACCTCCGTCGCCTCCTCTGCGACATCGTACTCACTACCGTCCTCCTGCACAAATGGCATGCGGTGCCCGTCCTGCCCCTTGCCGACCACTTCTCCTCCCTGACGGGAGTCCCCGTGAACCAGTCCCTCGCCAACCACCCTCCGCCGGAGTGGTATCACGTTGCCAACTGGACCCCAACGCCTGGGTCGTCCAGGTGGCCGGCCTGGGACGTCATCCTGGGCCTATGGCTATCGGGGGACCTCCTCCTGGCCCCAAAAGTGAAGTCCGCCATCTCCACCCGTGGCAAGCGCAGCCCATACCGAGTCCTGTATGTGTACACCGAGAACAACCAAATGCCGCCAGGCATACGGCGGGAGATTGATCTGCAAGCCCATGACGTGGTCATCTTGGACAGTCTCGGCCGGCACGGGCTTGCCCCCCATTTCCCGGACCGGCGCCGCCTCTGGGCCATCCATTACGGTGGCAACGGACGGAGCCTAGAGGCCGGCCTCTGTGGAGATGTGATCCCCTCGTGGTGTGCCGCACTGCATTCAGCCTTCTCGGCCATCCTCACTGCGGCTTCCCAAGGCCCCCGTACGGTCTTCAAGGACGTGCAGGTGGCCCTGGGTCGGCCCGCCCCGTGGCCTTATCTCCGCCCGTGACCCGTCCTCGGCCTCACGCGCCCGGACCGTTCCGGTATAGCGCGCAGTCGTGCCAGACCGCGCTCCTTGTCTGGCGACGTCCTAAGTCGGGGGTGATGCCCCGGGACACCCACATCTTCCGTGCCCGTTGATCTTGGGACGCTGCCGCGGGTCGATCCAGGACAGTTCGGAGCGGTTGGTGGCCGGGACCGGAGAGCAGATCGGACCGTAGCGTTGTCGTACACCGACGCTGTGACCCAGACGGCCTGCTGGGAGGAGCGTTCTCAGGTGTGCGACGAGATTCGTCTTACTCTAGCGGAGGTAAGACGGAGGACTCCCTCGGCTGGTCTGCGTGGGACCCCCGGGGGACGACGCCAAGGCCCATCGTCCGTGGGACCGCGGCAGGCGCTCCTCCTCCTCCTCCTCCTCTTCCTCCTCCTCCTCACCCCCTCACCCCCTCACCCCCTCACCCCCTCACCCCCTCACCCCCTCACCCCCTCACCCCCTCACACCCTCACACCCTCACACCCTCACCCCCTCACACCCTCACCCCCTCACCCCCTCACCCCCTCACCCCCTCACCCCCTCACCCCCTCACCCCCTCACCCCCTCACCCCCTTACCCCCTCACCCCGTCACCCCCTCACCCCCTCAGCCCCTCTGTGTTCCATGCCCCAGTCTACTCCGCGAGTGCAAGTCCACGGAGGCGGTCCAGTCCATGGCCTCGGTCATCGGCCTCAGCATCATCTGCGCGCAGGCGCCCAACAAGGCGGACCCCCAGGGGCTGGAGGTGGCGGCGAAGGGGCTGATGCAGATCCTGGAGCACGGGGGCTCCATGCACTCGGTGGCCATCTCCCTCCTGGGCGACTCCTTCGACCTCTGGAAGGCCAACATCCCGGACCACCTGATGGTCATGCAGCGCCTGTTTGACTTGGCCATCACCGACCGCTACGACACCGTGCAGGTGTGCGGCGCGGGGCCTGGGGTGTGGGAGGGGGGGGCGACGGTGGGTGCAGTTTGGGGGGTGGCTGGAGCGGGGCCTGGGGTGTGGGAGGGGGGGGCGTCGGTGGGTGCAGTTTGGGGGGTGGCTGGAGCGGGGCCTGGGGTGTGGGAGGGGGGGGCGACGGTGGGTGCAGTTTGGGGGCGGGTGCTGGAGCGGGGCCATGCGTACGGGCGTGTCCGTTCCGCCACTTGCACTGCACGGAGCACATGGAGCCGCGGTTCCGTGTCCACACTTTCACGGGTGTGCCCTCTCCGGACGAGAGGTGCATCCACGGCCTTACTGGTCTGTTCAAGGAGGATGGCGTGGTAGCATCTTGTGCTGACTTGGTGTGGGCGTGCGTGTGGGATGTTTTACGGCCAGGGCGATGGGCGGTGTGCCCCCCACCCCCTTTGCAATCCCCCACCCCCTTTGCAACCCCCCCCCCCCCCCATTGGGGGGACCGTCACTTGGCCCGAAGAGCATAGGAAACACTAGTCACCAAAGGCGCGGAAGAAAATGTTTCTTTAGGTTACACTGGAACTGGGGTTGGGGGGGGGGGCGTCACTTGGTGACCCCCCCCCCCCCACAATGGGGGGGGGGGCGGCCTGACATTAGGGGGGGGGGTTTGGAAGGGGGGCGGGGGGTAGGAGTAGGCGTTGGCTTTGACGGTGGGCTGGGGCGTGGTACAAGTTTCGGAGGTAACGGGTTTGAAGAGGTTACCTCTTCAGATAAAAAGGCAACCTTTTGGGGGTTCAAGCAATTTCGTTTACAAACTCCTCGAGGAAAGCCTTTTTAATACCCCTCACCCCCTTTCCGAAAACTGCACGAGGCTTCCACTTTTCGAACAAGGTACCATGCCTCATGGCAGGTCCCTCTGTAAGGGGGGTTTGCTGCGCAGGGGGTCGCTCCCGTGCGTGGGACAGCCCGAGCAGCCGGGGCAGCCCATCCGGGTACCGGAGCAGACCCCATCCCCGGGTAGCCCCAAACCCACCCTCGGGCTGCGTGTGCCTGGTCCGTGCCTCGATGGGGCCATGTGCCTGCACGGTCCTGGTGGGCTTTGTCTGGTCTTGGCCGTGTGGATTCAACACACTTCTCCGGGGCCACACGCTGCTCCCGGGGGGGTCTGCCGTGCCGGTGGGTGGCGACCCCGTGTACGGCAGGTGCATGTCGCATGCGTCCGGGGGGTATGTCGCATGCGCACCGAGGGATCTGAGGGATGCCGCGTGCACACCACGTGTACAATCTGATGGACACGGCACACGGGGTGCATGCCCCGAGGGCTGCTCCAGGTGCCGGAGCATGCGGTGCCGGGGGGTGGTATGGTTTTGTGCCTGTGCCCTGTCCGACACGCAACACGCAGCATGCCTCGGATGGGGAAATCCCACCCGAAGAGCAGCAGTTGTGCAGGTGACACTGCCGCTGGGCAAACTACTGCTGGTGAAGTAAGAAGCCAATCTGTTGGTCGAATGTTTTTGTCTGAGTTCGTTTGAAGTTTGTTTGATTTTTTTTTAAATATTTTTTCATGTCGTTTTTATTTTTTGAAAGTTTGTTTTTGTTTTGAAGTTTGTCTGTTTGTTTCGAATTTTTTTTCCAATTTGTTGGAGTCGAAAGTTCCGAACATTTCCAAAACAAATCCTCAAAAAGATTGCAAAAAATGAGAAAGTCTGTTCTTCGCCTGCGCACCGCCACAACACCGATACGTCCCCCGGGGGGTCGGCGGCGGCGGGGGGGGGGTAGCAGCTGTGGGTCTGCCCCCCCCCGGAGCGTTCCAGTCTTCATTGCCCTGCTCGCCCCGAAGGCAAGCCCGGAGCCCCATCCCCAACCCGACGCATGACTTTGGCGGACAGCGCAGGGCATTTTGGAGCCCCTTTGAGGAGATGCGTGGCTTGGTCTCACTGGGGGCAGCCTGCGGTCTTGCGTGGCAGAGTCGTCCCGTCCACTGACGGCGGTTGGCGGCCCGATGGTCAACCGACGCCGGTTGGCCAGTAACCGACGGCAGTGATCACGCGGTCTCGGCAGTTGTTGAGGTCCGGCAACGTATTCTTTTTTTTTATTATTAAAATTGATTTTTAAGTTAAAAATCGAAATCGAAAACAAAAAAATGAAAGCCAAAAAATTCGGAATATTTTTTTTGATTCATTTTTATGAATCTTATATTCATATCTATTTTATTATTTCATTTCATTTTATTTATTTTATCTTATTCATCTTTATACGCATTCATCTCATGACGGACTGCCCCGCGCGGCCGATGCGTGTCGCCCCGTGCGTCCTGCAGTCCAGCAAAGACGCCGAGAGCGACCTGGTGCAGTGCGCCGAGTCCGCCCTGGTGGCGTTCGGGGCCAGCTACCCGCAGGTGTTCCTGGAGTACGTGGAGTCGCACCTCAACCACCTCACGGCCCAGCGCCAGTTCAGCACCATCCAGTGCCTGGGCCGCCTCATGCGCCGCGACCGCCTCCAGCTCTACCCCTGCCTCAACCGCGTCATCGGCGTCATCCTCACGGTCCTGGACCCCCATCAGATCGCCGTGCGCGACCTGTGCATGCCCGCGGTCACCCTGGCGCTGGGCATCGCAGGTCTGAGACGCTGTCAGGGCCGTGCGGGGGAGGGGCGTGGGGGAGGTGGTCGGAGGGCTGGTGGCAGGGCCGGGCCCGGCATATCACCCCCCCTCCAACCGTCACGTCCGGTGGAGGAACCCATGAAGAGTGGAGAGATTGGGCCATGGGGGGTGTTCAGAGTCAGATCCTGATCGCCCCCCCCCTTCCCTTGGGATCAGATACCGAGGCCTTGTGCCAAACCTCCCCCCCCCCCTTGGGAGGTCCAAAGTGTTGAGGAGGTTCGGACGACATTAGGCCCAAACCTGGCACCTAAGGCGCCGGGAATTTATGTTTCTTTTGGCATACGGTGGGGGGGGGTAAAACTTGACTTCACCCTCCGTGCGCACGCTCAAAATGCTCAGAATTTCATAGGGAATTCAAATACGCATGCAAAACAGGAAAAACTTTTCACTCATGACCTCCCCCCCCCAAAAAAATGTACCCAAATTTTTTTTTCAAAACCCGCACATATGTGTGTTCGAAATGATCAGCGCGACGAGGGGATCATTTTGAGGTACGTATGTTGGGGTACCTGGGACCCCCCCCACCGGGCGCCCCCAAGGGCCCCCCCAAGGACCCCCCCCCCTCCCCACCCCTCCACCCCATGGGGCCCACAAAGTTTGGCACAAGGGCTCTCCTGAGGAGTCTAGCAGGTCATATGATGTTCATATGGAGTTGTACCTTAGCTTTTGGATTGTAGCATGGATTGCCTGGATTGCCTGGATTGCACTTTGGAACATTGGCTGGAATTGCCTGGGCGGGGGGCATCCAGTATCTGTGACCGACCATGATTGAGCCAAAAAGTTTGGGCGGGGGGCTGGGGTCAGGATTTGAGTCTGAACGCCCCCTGTGGATTCGGCCCAGTATGCATGCCCTCTTGATACCGCGTGCTGCCTGACAGCGAGGCAACGGTGGCTTGTATGACAGGGGGCGGAGAGGTGGCGTTATGGCCTGATGGGGACCCCTTGCCACCGCCTTTGGCATGGCCCTCATGGCGCGCGCGCGCGCAAAGCCCTACGGAATGGCCACTTGGAGCCCAGCACAACCACTGAGAATGTGCCCCAGCCAACTTTCCGCCCGAGGGAGGGTAGTCTTGAGGACCCCTGGAAAACCGGAGGACAAAGGTCCCTTGTACGCGTCATGGGGGCTAAGGAGTGCTTCACCCAGACGCAAGTTACCCTCTGGGGTAAGGGCCGCCGGCTCTGCGAATGCTGTGCTTTGACCGCCTCGGGGCAGACCCAGTACCACTCCCACTGCATTCGTGACCGGCCCGCCACAGAGGCTGGTGCACTGCCGAACGTCCCTGGCAATGCAAGTGCAGTCCATATCTAAAGACCTGCAGGATTGCAGTACCGTGCGCAGTCGTCCAATCAGGGAGGCTCGGTCACGTTGCGCCGCATCAGTGGCGACCAGATTGTTGGCACGTAACTGACAGAGGCCCTCCCTCCCAACTGGAGTACGCCACAGCGGCCAGCCCTCTGGGCTGACTTCCAACCGACCCAGACCGATGAAACCATTTTCTGTGCTGGTATGCTCCCCATACGGAGTGGAGATCTGCCCCTTGCGGAGAAAAGGAACCTCCCATCGGGCTAACGTTGGTACGAGTCCAGACGCGGCCAGCACTAAAGCAGCCATTGTTTGCAGTCAACTCTTGACGTACAATGGCTGTTAACTCATCGTGAGACACAAACTGAAAGCCCTGACTGGTGGCTTTGCCAGCCCTATCCAGGCGCGAATGTGTGTGGTGCACGCTCCATATGAGTTCCGATGCCCGCAAGCAACATTGCTGGGCTAGCTAGGCAGTGCATTTGGTAGGACGGTGTGGGGTCAGTCACAAAGTTCAGTGTGTTGGCCCTCCCTCTCCATCCACCTCTCTTTCCCTCTCTCGATCCCTTTCGCAATTCCCTCCCTCCCTCTCTCAATGCCCCTCACACTTCCCTCCCTCCCTCTCTCAATGCCCCTCACAATTCCCTCCCTCCCTCTCTCAATACACAATTCCCTCCCTCCCTCCCTCAATCCCCTCAACAATATCTCCCTCTACCCTCCTCCATGCACCCCTTTCACTCAATCAGCCCCTCCCCTCCGCCCACCTGCTGCCTGCCCTCTGCAGTCCGGTACTATCACATGGTCGCCTTCGAGCAAATCAAACAGAAGCTTGCGGTCGGCTACGCCGATGGCCAGGTCGTGCTTTACGACGTGCGCACCGCCAGCCACTACATGCACATCAGTGCCCATCACAAGCTCGTCAGTTGCGTCCTGTTCTCCCCCGATGGCACTAGACTCGCCACCTTCTGCAGGTACGCACGGCCTGCCCCCCCTGCACAGTCCCTCCCCTGCCCAGCACCTTTCCCTCATTCCCCCCCCTGCCCTGTCCTTGTCCTCTCCCACCCACTCATTAATTGTGCCTTGGCCTCCTCCTCTCGATGACATGTGTCAAGAGCACTCCCAGCCCAAAGCCGCACGCCAGGCCAGCACCGAACGCAACCAGCATACGAGCCACGGGAGCGGGTGATGCGGCGGGAAACCGACCACAAACATGTCCCACTTTGACCACTTTCAATTTGGTGCTTCGGATGATGTCATGTTTCAGTGGGTGTTCATTCCTTAACAACGTGCGTCCCGGGGACATTGCGATGGAGCCGTCGGTGCCTTTGTACACAAACCCCAACTTGCCATTACACATTGCGACCTGCGGTGCACGAGTGGGCACGCTTGCGAGACTCCAGCCGTCTCAGCCGGTGCGTCCCGCCTCCCCCTACATTTCCCCATGTGTCTGCCCCTCCTCCACCTCCAAATCCACGTTCCCCGTCCTCCCCAGCCCGCTCCCCTGTATGTACCGGCGCGAAGACCCCCACATACGCACGCACGTGCACGTCTGTGCGGGTATGCCCGTTGTTTTGCATGTACGCCCTGGTACGCGCACGTGCGCAGGAACGCCCGAACGCACCTGCACGTACGGATTGGCGCCAAGGCATACATGTACATACCCCCCCACCCTTGTTCAAGCAACACCAGGCGTTGGTCCTGTCAGTTTTCACACCGCGGATTTCCGTGTGCCATGTGTACTGTCTGATACCTGGGGTTTGAGATGCATGACGTTCCTGTTTTGTGTTGAGGCATCTGATTGGGGCATGATGGCCTTTGCAGCCTATTTTGCCCAGGGGGTGCCATAAGGACGCTCACCCTGTTTTTTTTTTTGACTATGGCATCCACTCTCTGATGTTTGGTGGCTACCCACCAACCGCCATCGGTTACCCACCAACCGCCATCGGTTACACACCAACCGCCATCGGTTACACACCAACCGCCATCGGTTACACACCAACCGCCATCGGTTACACACCAACCGCCATCGGTTACACACCAACCGCCATCGGTTACACACCAACCGCCATCGGTTACACACCAACCGCCATCGGTTACACACCAACCGCCATCGGTTACACACCAACCGCCATCGGTTACCCACCAACCGCCGTCGGTTACCCACCAACCGCCATCGGTTACCCACCGGCCGCCGTCGGTTACCCGCCAACCGCCATCGGCCCACACACCAACCGCCATCGGTTACCCACCAACCGCCATCGGTTACCCACCAACCGCCATCGGTTACCCACCAACCGCCATCGGTTACCCACCAACCGCCATCGGTTACCCACCAACCGCCATCGGTTACCCACCGGCCGCCATCATAGGGCGTATTGGACACTCCGAGTTTTTTTTTTTTCATTACGGCACCCCCTGATTTCGCCCCTGGGCCTTCAGAATGGTACACCATGTCCTCCACTTGTACCACGCACAGTGTAACGCGCGAGCGACGCCCTTGTCCAAGCGACGCTAGGCGTTGGTTCCGTCAATTTCTGGTCATTTACGGTTGCTTGGACAACGGAGTCGGGTGAGTAACCCCCCCCCCCCTGCCCGCCCCCCTTGAACAGTGTCCCCACAAATGCGGGACAGATGTCCCCCCACCTCCAGCGGGAACTGTCACCGAATGTCAGTGCCCCCCCCCCCCCCCCCCTGGCCATTGTGGGGGCTATGTGCCAGGACCAGCCCGGTACTTTTGGGTGCTGCAGTCGTTGCTGGGAGGCTTTGGGGTGCTCGTTGCTTTGGGGAAACTGTGCCAGTGACGGACTAGTCAAGGCGGAGGGTGCAAAGGGATGCAGTGCAGGTACAGGCCCCTGCACACGCTCACCCCGAGGGGGAACTATGTGCCAGGACCAGCCCCACCCCCAAAATTAAGGGGGGGGGGACCCCTACCCTATCCCATGGGATGGGGTGTGTGGAAAGTACACCGTTGCCAAGAAATAAATCATAAATCACAATTAATATTGACAGATATAAACATCAAACAAGGGCCGGGTTATAAGACCCAGGGGGGTTGAAAAAACGTGCTGCAGGGGTATAAGATGGTGGCGGTGGTGGGTGGTGGGGGGGAGGGGGTCAGAAGAAGGGGGTGCTGGATGGTTATTGGAGGGGGTATTACGATGGGGGTGAGGCATGAAGCGAGAGAAGATATTGGGGGACGGTCTTGGAATAGGGGGGCTGGCAGTCTGTGGGAGGGGGTGGGAAGGGGGCTGCCTCCCCGTCCCTGGCCCCCTCCCCAGCACTCAGTCCCTGTCCGTCGTGCGTGCGCTGGTCCGAGCCACGCGCCCGACACGACGGTCTGCCTCACGCCAACCAACTCTTGGCCTTGGGGGCATGTGCCCCCCCCCCCCCCAAGTTGCCCCACCTGGATCCCCCCCCCCCCCCCCAACCGACCCTCCCGGACCCCCCCCCCCCTCCCAAAGGACGGCCGACCCCCGGAGTAGTCAAACAGGACAAGTCATCCGGGGGCTCCGTTGACACAACCAAAACACGTTCGGACCCACAGAGGGTCAGACTGAGCGGTGGCCAGAGGCCAATAGGCGCCGCCAAAGGCACACAATCAGATACTGAGGCCTTGTGCCAAACCCCCCCTCCCAAAGCCCCATCCAGACCCCCCCCCCCCATCGCCCCTCCCAGCTCCCCCCCTCCCAGGCCCCCCCCCCCCCCCACAAGGGGCCTCCGGCCAACAGTTAGTGGGGGGGGGTAGTTGGCGTCCAGAACCGAGGGGTCGCCCCCCCCCCCCCCCCCACCCGGTGGTCTGCCTCTGCCGCGTGCCCCCCCCCCCCCTCTGCCTTCCGGTCCCCTCCCAGCGACGAGGCCACCGTCAAGATCTGGCAGTACGACGCGTCGCACCGCCGGCCCAAGATGCAGTTTGTGGGTCAAGAACAACAAGACGTACACCCGCCTGGACGACGTCATGCAGCACCTGAAGTTCCGGTGGCCGGAGGAGCACTGCCTGCAGTTGTACGGCGCCGACGCCGAGCAGCCCTGCATCACCTTCCAAGTGTAGTGCCCGGAGGGAGGGGGGGGGGTGTGGCTGGGGGTAGAGACGGGGCGAATGCCAGTCTCAAGGGGGGGGCGCTTTGGGGTCGTTTTTTGGGGGGGATAGCAGTGTTTCCCCTCATCAGTGAACTCCACAGGGATTGGCAGTAAGATCCGGGAGGTGTCGCTTGGCGGTGGTCACGACGTTCCGCTGCATTGCCTCTGCCTTTGTCCGCTCAGTGGACTACCCACGGGCATCTTCGTGTCTTCCTCTTTTGACAGAACGGGACCTGTGGTCTGATAGGCCACTGACGAGCCCATTTTGTTTCTGCGCTTTGTACTGCCCGCCGCCTGTGCACACGTGCAATAGCCCTCGGGGGGGCGGCCGTCTGCCTCCCGGCAGTCGGGCAGCAGCAGCCCTGGGGAGGGTTGGCACGCCGGCCACCCCAGCCGCCCTGCCAGGCATTGCCTGCTGCCGGCCACTTCCCAACGACTCCCTCGACGAAAGCAGCGTCACAGGGGGAAGGGCATCGGCACATGAACACCTGCCCGCGCACGTATGCATGCCATCTCCCCCCCCCCCTTCTGTACCCTGCGGAGGTGCCGCGTACGGTATGGGCAGCAGGAGGAGAGGAGGAGGAGGAGGAGGAGGAGGAGGAGGAGGAGGGAGGAGGAAAGAGGACGAGGAGGAGGAGGAGGAGGGGGAGGAGGAGGAGGAGGAGGAGGGGGAGGAGGAGGAGGAGGAGGAGGGGGAGGAGGAGGGGGAGGGGGGAGGAGGAGGGGGAGGAGGAGGAAGAGGGGGGAGGAGGAGGAGGAGGAGGAGAACGAGAACGAGGTGGAGGAGGTGGAGGAGGAGGTGGTGGTGACGAGGACGAGGACGAGGAGGTGGTGGAGGAGGAAGTGGTGGTGGAGGAGGAGGTGGAAGAGGAGGAGGAGGAGGGATTGGATTGGGGTAGAGCGTGTCGTTTCAGCCGCCCCCGCACGTGCGACTCGCTCTTTGAAGGCTGGCACCGCCCCCCTGACCCTCAATCCCTGACCGCACTAGTCCCACGGACCCTGACCGTTTGCCCCCACTCTAACCCGATCGCGACGGCATCCGCCACCCTGCGGTGATGCCGCCAGACTGACCGCCCGCCGTGTGCCGACGGAGGCACCGGGAGGAGCAGGGCTGCGCTCGAGGGGGAGGGGGGATGAGGGGGGGCGCTCAGGACCAACGCTCGATAGAGGAGGCCACGATGTCTCGACAAACGCCCCCAACACCGTCGGTCAATGGCCCCGGCTCTCCTCACTCAAGTGATGGGGCTTCATTGAATTGGCCCCCCTTGTGATGACTTGGGCTGGCCTCTTGGCCAATCTCTTCGGTTGCTTGTTCGGGCAGCGGTTACTGGCGGTTGGGGAGCGGCTGCAGTAGCCTGTGGGCGGTTGTAAAGCGGTTGGAAGGCAGTCGCGAGTGGAGAGAAGCGGTTGGGCTCGCCCCACAGGAGCAGGAAGAGCACTGTGGGATGTCTGTGCTTCGGGCAGTGTGTCCCAACAGCAGCGCGCACTGCAAGAGGCGCCCCTTTTCGGGAGGTTCCTGTGTGCGTCTGGCAGACTTTCCGGTCGTACTTTTTTGTAACTCGGTCGCCCGTTTGCTTGACCCCCCCTCCCCCCTCCCCCACGAATGTGGAGCCGAAACGTGCAGAAGTCGATGCGGTGCGCGAAGATGCATGAAAAAGGGGAACATTGGTTTGCCCCCCCCCCCTCCCGGCCCCTGGTCCGGATATCGATGTCTGTGGTTCGTGGGATCTCCGGCGCGGGGCTCGTGCGGCGTGCAGAGCAGTGCCTGGGGCACGCGCGACGTGCGGTCACGGGCACGCACCCCCCAACCCCCGCCGCCGCATGGGGCCCCTCCTGAAACCCGCGCTCCGCCATCGCATGCGTTTGACTGCGCCCTGGGCCTGTGCCTCAGCAGTGGCCGGAGTGTGGGAGGGAGGACACCCAACAGCCGGTGATGTATTGGAACGCCCGGACACCGCAGGAGGAGGGGAGGGGGGGTACCCCCCCCCATAACCCCCCCCCCCCTCGTCCTCTTCCAATGTTTGAGGCTGACAGCCAAAGTTTTGCTTCGGCGCCTTCGGTGCCAAGAGGATTGAAGCTTCAAAATGTTCGGCCCGCCTTCGGCGGGGGCCATAGGGGACCCTGGGAGGACGGGGGGTCCCCAGCCAAACCCCCCCTTCCCCCCTTCAGACGCCCCCCCCCCCCCCCCCCCTCTTCTCTAATACAGCCCTGCCAACAGCCCCGGACTGCCCGTGCGGGCCTGCACTCCGGTCCGATGCGGGTGTACGCAGTGCCCGCCCAACCGCCGCGGCGGGTCGTCTCGCTCTCGGGCACATGTTCTCCGACCGCCGTGTGAAATGGATGGCGCTAAGGGACTTGGCATCGCTGCCGCACAGCACGACGCCCCCCCCCCCCCCTCCCCCCATGTACCCCCTCATGGGCCTGAGCACCGGCGGTTCGCGAACGCCAATGCCCCGTCGTAGCCCTCGCGCCGTGACTCGTGCCCCCCCCCCCCCCGTGTCCGCAATGGACTTCCGCCGAGTTCGCCGCATGACATGGGCCACGGAGCGGCCACCCGCCTGGTGCCCCCCGCCATGACACAGAGGGCGCTCGTGCCGCGGTGCGCGCGCGGCGCAACCTTTGGGTACATCCGGGGCCCCTCCCGGTGTTAATTGCCCCCGTCAAGAAGGCCCTCGAGACAGAACACGACGACTCCGAAGCCTCTCGGGTGTGTTGGCAGCCACGAAACAAAACGCAGGAAGACAAGGCCTTGTGCCTGCAACTCTGCTTCTGCAGGGCTCTAAGGGCTGTTTGGGGGGGGGGCTGTTTGGGGGGGGGCTGCATCGTGGGGGGGGGGTGCCCCGGCGTGTGACCAGGAGTAGTGGTCACGGTGCGCGCGACAACAACCCCCCGTTACGGGCCAAGGGCCGATGTTGTTTTGGTTCGGACATTCCCACGCACAACGGGCGTGCCACGGGGGCCGACGCGGAGAAGAGCCAAGACCAAATGTAGTTC